>JANIWQ010000019.1:0-110978 GCA_030555725.1 Pichia sp. yHMH446
CGCCCGCGCGGAGCGGCCGCGGGCGCGCCCTGGCACCTCGTCGAGACCGCTGAGACGGGCGACCCAGGGGATGCTGGCGACGCTGGCAACAGCGGCGGCAGTGGCAGTGGCAGCGAGGGCCGCGAGGACGAGGACCTTGCGGAACGTTCCTGAGCGAATACACGCCTGCCTGCCTTATCGCGAGAGTGGCTCAGAGTCAGGGCCACGGTTACTGAAACACCCGTTGGTAGCAACACCTGCAGCAAGAAGGTGTTGCCCCGCCATGTGGCAGTTTGGGTCGTCGCACCACCCTATTATAAACTAAAAATTATTTTATTTTAATTTATACCCATTCTTTTGTAGGCTCAGCTCACTCACCCAATTTCAATACCCTTAAATGCAATGCTCAGCGTTTGCTACACGCACCAGCTTCTTACACTGCACAACCTCCATCTGCATGTCCGACCCTATAGCTTACTTGATAAATGACCACGTTAAAATACCTCTATTTAAAAACCGTCTTCTCGGTTTAGGTAGGCTACCTATCGGTAACAAAAATAACAGAGTTTCAAGAGTTCAAATCAATCATAAACGTATATCAAACACTCATTGCTATATATGGCATGTTCAATTCGATTCTAAATCTATTCCCATTTGCTATTTACAGAATTTGTCTGATAATCCCTGCCTCATCAATAACGTAGTTGTCTATAAATCAAATTTTGCAATCTTACATCACAATGATATCATTAAACTTCACAATTCCATTGTTTTCAAGTATCAAAAGATAAACTCTACCACTAATTCAACTGTCACTACTACAACTATCCAAGATTGGACTATCTTACCTGATATAATCGGTGTAGGCACTTTCGGCAAAGTCCAGATTGCGTATAAGAACAACGAAAAGAGCAAATTTTATGCTGTTAAAACTGTAAAGTTGAACCCACTTCAAGGTAAACAATTTATTGAAAATAAAATATTATCCAATTTGGATCATCCAAATATAATTAAAATTAATCAATCTTTAATCGATTCATCAACCAATTCAATTAAAATGTTCCAACAACTAGCTATAGGTGGTGATTTATTCTCTTACCTTTCACAAGATAATGATTTTTTGCAGGGTTTACCTGAAAGCGAAGCAATTTTCGCAATTTATCAAATCTGTAATGGTCTTCAATATTTACATAGTAAAGGTATAGTTCATCGTGATCTTAAACTAGACAATATCTTGATAATGGGACCTCCAATTAAGTATCCAAGATTATGCATAGCTGATTTCGGTATTGCAAAGCATTTTAACGAGGTGAATGATCACGATCAGAATAGATCAGCTGATAAGAAATTAGGTAATTTTTTAATGCAAACTTTAGTAGGTACAGCTGAATATGCTGCACCTGAAATCAACCTTTCCCACAATATCAAATCCAAAAGGCACAAAAATAAAAAATTTATCGATGATTTCTTTATCAATAAAGACGAAGACAAAGATGAAGAGCAAAATTATTATACAGAGAAAGTTGATACTTGGTCTTTAGGTGTAATTGCACATATTTTATTTAGTGGTATCTCTCCATTTTACAGTAATGAAATAAATGAAATTTTAGAAAAGAGTAAAATTGGTTATATTAATTTAAATCATTATAAATGGGATAAAGTTTCAAAATTTTCTAAAAAATTTATTATTAATTGTTTATCAATTGATCCTTTAAAACGTTATAATATTGATGATTGTCTTTCAAGTGAAATGTTTTTACATGGTGTTCGTTCTAGACTTATTGGTAGATTAAACGAACTCACAAACTCGCTTCGCTCGTTTGTGAGTGAGTTTGATAGAACGAACGAACAAACGAACAAACGAATGAACAAACGAGCGAAGCGAGTTTGTGAGTGAGTATGAGATTAATACGAACGAACAAACGAACGAAGTGAGTTTGTGAGTGAGTACAAGATTAAACCGAACGAACGAACGAACGAGCGAACGAGCGAAGCGAGTTTGTGAGTGAGTATTATATTAAACCGAACGAACAAACGAGCAAAGCGAGTTTGTGAGTGAGTATGATATTAAAACTATTATAGATATAATATATGATTATAGCAAGTAAGTATAAGAATAACAAATACGAACGAACGAACGAACGAGCGAAGCGAGTTTGTGAGTGAGTGTGATAGAACAAACGAACGAACAAACGAACGAAGTGAGTTTGTGAGTGAGTATTATATTAAGGTATTAAAATAATATAGATATAATATAAGATTTTAACAAATAGAGTATAAGCCGAGCAAATAAGTATCAGACTAGCAAGTAAGTATAAGACTAGCAAATAAGTATAAGACTAGCAAATATCAAACCACCGTTCCGCTCCGACCAACCCGCTCCGCTCCGCTCCGGCGGCAACGAACGCGTTCCACTGCAATCGCCGACCCGCTCTGCGCTCTCCGCTCTCTGCCCCAGCACAGCACAGCACAGCACAGCACAGCCCGCCCTGACGTGACGGACGGACGCGCCCTCGATCTCGTCGTCTCCCTTTTTTTTCACTAGATCGGCCAGGTTTTGCCAAGTTTTCGTTCAACACCTGTCTCAATTTATTTGCCCCTAACTTTTTCGTTTTCTCTTATTGCTTCTTCTTTTCTCTCCCCCTTTTATTTTACTCTTCTCTTTCACTACCTCCCGACACTATCTCGTGTCTGTGATCTGCTTTTATCTCTTCACAACTTCCCCCATCAGCATTCCATTCATTCACATTCACATTTAGTTCCCATTTTTGAGAGATTTTTTCTTTTTCGAAATCATTACTCATCTTGTTAACTGTTTCGTTTCAGCATTTCCAACATTTAAACTGCTTTCCAAAACTTTTGAACTTTAGAATTAACTTGTCTGACTTGTCTTGTCTTTCTTTTTCTGTTACATTTTTCAAGTTTATTCAAATCATTATTACATTCTAGTTTCAGCTCTTGTTTTTTTTTCTTAATCAATTAATTAATTTTATTGCAAAATTCATCCATTTATCTATCTCTCTATCTACTGCTATTTTCTCATTATTCTTCCAACTTATTCATTCTTAGCTAATTTGCAACAAACTTTTCTGCTTTAAATATATCTATTTATTCATCTATCTTTCTATCTATCTATCTCTACTTTTCTCTCCATCTTTTCTCAAAAATTCAAAAAGTTACCACAAATATACATTTTATTTTCCTACTTATTGCATTTAACAAAGTCGAAAAAAAAGAATTTTTTGCATAATTTAATTCAACTATAAAATCACAAAATCATTTAATCTTTACAAAATGTACAATCAAAGTTTTGATATTACTAACAATGTTACTATCACTGGTAGTGGCAATAACAGTGTCAATAGTTCTCAAACTAATTTAAATAATAATGGTCAAATTCCTCAATTATGGATGGGTGAATTGGATCAAAGATGGGATGAATTAACTATCAAACAAATTTGGAATAGTTTATTAAGTTCAATGGGTATTGTTGTTCATTCAATCAAATTGATTAAAGATAAACAATCAACTCAACTTGGTTTAGCTAATGCTGGCTATTGCTTTATTAGATTCCATAATTTTGAAGATGCTTCAAAAGTTTTAAATACTTTTAATGGTAAACCAATTCCAAATACTAATAATCAACATTATTTTAGATTAAATTGGTCATCTGCTAATATTCAAGCAGCAGCTGCAGCTGCTGCTGCTGCTGCAACAGCAACACCTCTATTAAACAATTCAATCTCCTTACCAACACCTTCAAATCCAATTGAATATTCAATTTTTGTTGGTGATTTACCTCAAACAATTAATGAACAAATTTTATTACAAACTTTCAAATCTAAATATCCTTCATGTACAAGTGTTAAAATTATGGTTGATCAAACAACTGGTAATAATAAAGGTTATGGATTTGTTAAATTTTTAAATGAAGAAGAACAGAAAAAATCATTGATTGAAATGCAAGGTTTTAATTTATTAGGTCGTGCAATAAGAGTTTCAACAGCTTCTAAATCTAATAATAGTAATAACACTAATAATAATAATGTTAATAGTTCATCAATTTCAGTTAATTCAAATTCTCCAAATTCTTTAAATAATGGTATTTCAAATATTATTCATCAACAAAATTCAGGTAATTCAATTTTCACTAATAATAATAATTCAACAATACCAGCATCATCATCATTATCATCCTCATCATCACAGAATAATTCATTACAATATTTTAATGATCCATCTAATACAACCGTTTTCATTGGAGGATTAAATGTACCAATTTCAGAGAAACAAATGTTTGAATTATTTTCAAGATTTGGATCAATTAGTTATGTTAAAATACCTTCTGGTAAAAGTTGTGGATTTGTTCAATTTTTCCATCGTGCAAGTGCTGAAATGGCAATAAATGAAATGCAAGGTTATGATATTGGTGGAGGTTGTAAAATTAGAGTTAGTTGGGGTGCTAGAGCTGCACAAAGAAGTTGGTTTGCTAGACAATTACAAATGCAACAACAACAACAGCAGCAGCAACAGCAGCAGCAGCAACAGCAGCAGCAACAAAATAGTTCTCCTCCACAGCAGCAAAATCAAATTATTTATAATTCACTACAAGGTACTAATTACAATCAAATACCACAAACTCAACAACAACAACAGCAAGGTAATAATAATTTAATTCCGAATTTCTCAAATGCAAATAACAATAATTTCAATTCATTAAATAATTCTTCAATGAATCAATTCAATAATAATGATATTAATATGTTATTAGGTAATACTAATAATAATATCAATGGACAAGTTGGTAATATTGGAGATTCATTAGGATTATTCAACTCATATATCAATGTTAATAGTAATTTATTACAGAATAATGGGTATGGTATTGAACAATATCCTTTCCAACAAGAGAATATACCATACAATAATGGAATCAATTCAAACGATGAATTGAAACTGAACAGATTATTATTAGCTGCAAGAGATGGTAACCTTGATCAACTTGATTTGAATGCCGGTTTGTACTGATTTGATTCAATTTAATGCTATGTTATGTTATGCTACTTTTATTTTTACTTTATTTTATTGACTAATAAATTTATAATTTTATAGCTTTTATCTCACTATACGTCATACGTCACAGACAGATACTTATAATCGTTGTGTGAGTCATAATTTTGTGAAGATGAATGACTACAGAATATGGGTGCGAGTGCTGCTGAGCCCCGCCGCTAGCAACGGAGTTATGCCGAGATGAGCCGAGAGGAACTGAGCCGAGCCGCGTGAACGTAAAGCGGGTGAGAAAATTTTGCGCGGGGCCGTCCGTCACGCGAAAATTGGCCTGGCTTGGCCTGCCCTCCCCTGCCCTCGAGGAGTGCCGCGGGGGCGCTGCAGGCGCCGCTGCAACGCCGCCCCGTTCTGCTCCGTTTTGCTCCGTTTCTGCCTGTTTGGGCGCCCGTTTCACGTCACCGGGCCTGTCACTTCGGCATTGCAGCAACGCCAGGGTCTTCCGCGGCAAGCTACAGGCACCACAGCTACAACCAGCCAACCAGCCAGCCAACCAGTCCTGTCCTCGCTCGTTATCAGCAGGACAGAGTGATACCGGAGGAGCCATCCGTTTGAATCTCTTTGCACTCCCAGAATTTTATGCCTGTCATGTCGTCCGTCGTGTTATGCTGGTCGTTTCTTTTCCCATACGCTCTCTTATACTATCCAGCATCCTCCTTTCCTTTCTCGTTTCTTCTTACTTCTACTTCTTCTTCATCTTCTTCTTCTTCTTCCTCTTCTTGTTACTAACCTTCTCTTCTTTCCTCCCCCTCCTACCCTCCGACTCTCGCTATGTCGACCCAAGACTTCGAACTACACAACTACAGCACAATAGATACAAAGGGTACACCTTCAGTACTCTACACCGATGACTCTCCATCTTTAGATTCTAAGACTCCATATGAAAATTCAGATAAAATCAATCGCAATTTCTTCCAAAACTTCATAGATTCTTTCAAACCAATAGAATTAGATGAAATTGATCCCAATTTAACAGATGTTGAGAAAGCTGCAATTATAGCAGCAAAAGCTCCATTAAATAGAGGTTTAAAGAATAGACATGTTCAAATGATTGCAATTGGTGGTGCAATTGGTACAGGTTTATTCGTTGGTTCAGGTACAGCTTTGAAAAATGGTGGACCAGCTTCACTTATAATTTGTTATTTTATTGTCGGTTCAATGATTTATACAACAATTCAATCATTAGGTGAATTGGCTGTTGCATTCCCAATTGCTGGTGGTTTCCTTTCATTAAATTCAAGATTTATTTCACCTGCTTGGGGATTTTGTATGGCATGGAATTATGCAATGCAATGGGTTATCGTTATGCCATTAGAATTAGTCGCTGCTTCATTAACTATTAAATATTGGAATGATTCAATTAATTCTGCTGCTTGGGTTACAATTTTTTATTTTGTTATTTTTTTCGTTAATATTTTCGGTGTTAAAGGTTATGGTGAAGCTGAATTTTTCTTTTCAACTGTTAAAATTTTAGCAATTGTTGGATTTTGTTTATTCGGTATTATTATAAATTGTGGTGGTGGTCCAAATGGTAAATATATTGGTGGTAAATATTGGCAAGATCCTGGTGCCTTTAATCATGGTTTTAAAGGTCTATGTACAGTTTTCGTTACTGCTGCTTTCTCATTTTCAGGTACTGAATTAGTTGGTTTAACAGCTGCTGAAACTTCAAATCCAAGGAAAACTTTACCTTCAGCTACAAAGCAAATTTTCTGGAGAATTGCATTATTTTATATTACTTCATTAACAATTGTCGGTTTATTGGTACCTTATAATGATCCTTTACTTTTAAATGATAATTCAAATGGTAAATCTGCTTCACCTTTTGTTATTGCAATTACAAGAGCTGGTGTTAAAGGTTTACCATCTGTTATTAATGTTGTTATTTTATTGGCTGTTTTATCTGTCGCTAATGCAGCAGTTTTCGCTTGTTCAAGATGTATTGCAACTTTAGGTGATCAAGGTTTTGCACCAAAATGGTTTGGTTATATCGATAGAAATGGTAGACCAATGACAGGTATTGCAGTTGTTTTCTTATTTGGTTTATTATGTTATTTAGCTGCTTCACCAAAGGAAGCAACAGCTTTTGCTTGGATGATGTCAATTTCAGGTTTATCTTCACTTTTCACTTGGAGTTCAATTTGTATATCTCATATTAGATTTAGATTAGCTTTAAAGAAGAGAGGTAGAGATCCAAAAGATGAATTATCCTTTATGGCAATGACAGGTGTTTGGGGTTCTTATTGGTCAGTTTTATTGAATTGCTTAATTTTAATTGCAGAATTTTGGGTTGCACTATTCCCAACTGATAAACCTGATGCATACTCATTTTTCGAAAATTATCTCAACCCAATTGTTTTAATTTTCTTCTTATTCGTCTATCTTTGCTTGAAAAAATTTAATGTTAAATTGTTATTAAGTTTAGATGAATTGGATGTTGATACTGGTCGTAAAGTTGAAGATATGGATCTATTAAGAGCTGAAGTTGAAGATGAAAAATTAATGCTAAGGTCAAAACCTTGGTATTATAAAGTTTACAAATTTTGGTGCTAATCAAATTGTAGAACCAAAACACTCACTTTTCCTCTTATTAATGACGTTACGTTTCTTTCTATGTTATCTTTTCTGTATACTACTTTGTCTAGTCAACCATGCGATTTATTTATTCTCACTTGTCTCTCTACCTCCGCCGGATAAAAACGGCCCTTAGCCGACGCGCACAGCGGGCCCGCTCTTTTCTCTTTTCTTTCTTCCCCACGCGTAGCCTACTCTGACGTATCGCCCCCGCGCAATTGGCTGCGAGACAACCACACAGACAACCCAGACGCACACACACACTCAAGACTTGTGGAGAGAAATTCACTCACACTCACAAGACACTTATCGTACAACCACATCATCATCAACCAACACAATGCTAGCTGCTCTCAGACTACCTCTTGCATGTGCCACCAGAACCGCACGTACCGGTATCATCAGACCATCTCTGCACATGAGATGTGCAGCAACAACTGCAATCAGATCAATCGTTACAGTTAAGGCAACTCCAGCTGAAGAAAATTCAATCTTAGTTGCTCAAAGAAAGAACAGACCTGTGTCACCACATTTAGAAATCTATGAAAAGCAACTGACTGCTGTCCTGTCAGCACTTCATAGAATAACAGGTGTTGGATTAGCTGTTGGTTTCTACGCTGTCACTGTTTCATTCGCTGCTGGTATAGTCGATTCAGCTTCATTAGTTGCTTTATTCTCAGCATTACCTGTTGCTGCACAAGTTTTACTCAAAGGTTTAGCTGCTTTCCCATTCACTTTCCACGCTTGGAACGGTATTAGACACTTAATCTGGGATTCAGGTCGTGAAGTTAATGTTAAAGGTGTTTACAGAACCGGTTACGCTGTACTCGGATTAACAGCTGTTTCAGCACTTGCCTTGTTATTCGCTTAATCTCCCCTATATACTTGTTTCCTTCCTACTTATTCCTTGTATACTCAATACTCCTCTCAACTACTCCATACTCCTCCTCTTGAGTGACCTCATTTTCCTCTCGTTGGAGTCACGTGCAGGCGCATGATTTGAGTTCCTTTTAGGGCTAGGTCACTCAAAGGTGATGTCAATAGGCAAACCAATCAATCACTCGTGTGGATCACTGGAAACTTTGTTGGGAAGGCAATTATCGATTTAAATTGCCATTTATATCGAATATGTCATTTTTCTCTAAAAAATGGAAAGAATTGGTGTATACGCTAACTTCCAATGATAGGTACGCCGGATACCATTCCTCTAAAGCTGTCAACTCCTTGATTGACGATAACTCTAATTCACCCGGCAATACAAGTAACAGATCAAAGGTATATCATGATGAAGATGATTCTGAAAGTGATGGTTACATAGATGATGATCCAACAATACCGTCAATGAACTATACAACTGATGAGAAACAACAAGCTCAATTGGTACTTGATGCATGGCATATAATTGAAGATGTAATCAATTTAGATTTGACAAATGAATATAATGATAACGGTAAAAGTCATTTCAAAATTAATTCTGATACTTATTTTAATGATGATGATGATTATTTAACAACTGAAATACCAGATGCTGAAGATTTCCTCAAATCTTTATCAGATCCTTGTACAGAGAAAGATTTAAAAGTTGCTCAAAAGCATCTTGACCTTAAATTACCATTACCTGTAATTCAATACTTTTTAACTCATGATGGTCAAGAAGTTGCACCATCTTCAACTAGGAAATTAGGTATAATATTCGGTTTACAATTATTAAGTTTAGCTGAAGTAATCACAATGACCAATTATTGGCGTAAAGTTGCACTTAAAGAATATAATTCCAAGAAACAGAAATATCAATCAAAGGTAGGAGATAAAAATTCATCAGATATTATTATTGATAATGATCCAAATTTTAAAATTGCTTCAAAATTAGATAAATATACAGAAAAGGATTTAGATAATTATCCAGATTTGAAAAGAAATATTTCAAAACATTCTAAAAATGATTACATTAAAAAATTACCTGATCAAAAATCATTCCCTCCAGGTAAAATTAAAAATCAATATGCAAATCCAAATTGGATCCCATTAGTTACCGATAATGCAGGTAATCATATAGCTATTGATCTTGATCCTGATATTGATGGAACTTTAGGGCAAGTTATCATTTTCGGTAGAGAATACGATGAGAAAGTCGTTATTGCTGATAATTGGGGGGAATTCATGATTAATTTTGCTCATGATTTTGAGAATCCTGATAATTGTAAACTTGAATTCGACCCTGATTTAGCTCAATTTGATCTAGCTTATGTTGATCAAAATGGTAATGTTTGTAACTATCTTAACGTATTGATCGATAGAGTTAAAAAAAGATGAAATTCAAAATTTAAGTTTCTATTTTTTTTTCTTCAAAACTTTTATCTCTTCTATATCCCAGTAATCCTTTCTAAATGATGTTCAATGATATTTAGACGCTATAAATACAAAATTGGGCTAGCTTTATAAACTAAATTAGAAAAATAAAAAATTCATTCATTCATTTATTCATTTATTCAGAATAGTTATCTTCAGATTCAGAATTTGCATCACTCATCTCTTCATCACTATCTAAAGTGTATGTTTTAATTGGAGCCTTCGCCTTGGCAGCCCTTGATGCTCTCTTTGGCCTTACAGGTGCTTCAACTTCAACATCAGAAAGATCAGAAACTTCAAAATCATCTGAACCATTAGTAACTTCATCGTCATCGATATCATCATCTTCTTCTTCACTTTCACTTAATACAACTTTCTTTGACTTTCTCTTCTGTGACTTCGTAGAACTTGCTTTTTTAGTGCCGTTGGATGATAATTTAGGTTTAACTTTAGATGCACTCGATGATGTAGGGGTTGAGACAGATGATCCAGATGCGTTCGATAACGTCTTTGGGGATTCAGTTGCAGGTGTTAATGATCCAGATTTGAACACTTGAGATGATGCACTAAATTTCTTCAATATAGAATCAAAATCATTCAAATTTTTATCTTCAGTTTCATTCAATTCCTCTATCTTATTCCTTGGTTCAACTTTAACCTTCTTCGTCTTTGGATCAGGTGTTTCTTTCTTAACTGAAACTTTCTTTTCTGTGCTTGTTGTTGTATCTTTCTTTTTAACTGGTGCCCTTCTCTTCCTCTTAGTACCAGAACTGCTATTGTTTGAATCTGATGATGCTGCATTCTTACGGTTCTCTTCATCAGCAATTAAAAATTTCTCCCATTCTTCTAAAAATTCTTCAAGATCTTCATTCCATAGATCTTTAGCAGATTTTTGTAACAAAGTATTGAGTAATACCTCTTTATCTCCCTTTACTTTAAGTAATGACTCATATCTTTCTCTAGTTAAAGACCAAATTGGCATACCTAATAAATAATCATAGAGCATCGTACTACTCTTTTGATTGACAACAACTAGACCGTCAGTTTCTTTCTCAACTTCTGGTGATAAAACTTCTTCGTCATCATCATCTTCAATTTTCACACTAGAAGATTTCATGGAAATTGGTTCATTATTTTTATCAAATCCCGGAAATTCAAGATCTTTTAACTCATCAATTAAAACTTTCTTCTTCTTATTACCAACAACTAATTCACCATCAATGATCAACTTAACAAATCTAGCTTGTGAACTAATCTTCTCTAGTTGATTAGAATATTCTTTTACCATATAATTTTTTCTCCTTTGATAATAATCGAGACGAACAAAATAATAATCTTTAATTATCTCATTCACATTTTGGTATCTTTTAATCTTACCCTCAGGATCAAAGGCAACCATATTGCTACTACTAATAGTTGAAGTAAGTTTGAATCTTTCCAACAATCCAATCCTTTCAGATTTTTCCATCTCCTCATTTGAAAGTTTAACAATAAATCTAACACCTGTTCCATGATCTTCTTCCATATCTTTGATCCATGCTTTCTGTTTATCTGTACCAGCTAAACCATTCAATAAGAATTCTTTCATAGTAATAGTCCACATTCTAGCTGGTAATTCACTGATAATTAGAGTATTATCATCAATTTTCTCAATAATACCTTCAAGCCTCCATCTATCTTTACTATCTTCCCTCACAATTCTACCTTCCCATCCTTTAAACCATGGTGTCATTTCCACCATTTCTTTCTCCTCCATTAATAATCTTATATTCTTAATTATATCTTTTGGATTGAAAGGAGGTATATTGGTACTCCAACCAGATCCAATACCTTCACATCCATTAACAAGAAGCATAGGTAAGACTGGCGCATACCATTCAGGTTCTACAGTTTGTTCATCATCTTGCAAATAGTGCAACAAAGGATTATCCAATGGATTGAAAACTTTTTTAGTAATTGCTGCAAGCTCAGTGAAAATATATCTTGCAGCAGCTGCATCTTTACCACCTGCAGCTCTAGAACCAAAACCACCATGTGGGATCAAAATGTTTAAATTATTTGAACCAACAAAATCTTGTGCTAAACCAATAATTGATTGCATCAATGATGCATCACCGTGATGATAACCTGTATGTTCAGAAATATAACCTTCCAATTGAGAGACCTTAATTTCATCTCTTAAATTACGTTTATAACATGCATAAAGAATTTTTCTTTGAACAGGTTTAAAACCATCCATAACTGAAGGGATAGATCTCACATTATCAGCCATAGAAAAAAGAATCAATTCCTTATTAATGAATTCGGAGATCGGAATATCAGTCAATGTTGGATCTAAGTAAGTACCAGGTTCGTATGTTCTAAGCCATTCTTTACGATCATCTGCTTTCTTTTTAGAGAAAGCTAAATCAATAGATGACTTATCTTCATCTCGTAAAGCATCAAACCTCTTCAAATGTTTATCTAATTGACTGAAATATTCTCTCATTTCTTGCGCAGAGGAAGTACCTAAACCCTTATAATACTTTTGTTTATATGAACAAGTTTGACCTTCTGTTTCTCTCCATTGTTCATATTCTGGCATAGAATAGAATGGAATTGTCTTCCTCCTATTTGGACCATTCATGATTGTAATTTTCACAATTGGGGTAATAAATTCAATCAAAAAGTTAGGTATTTCCAACAAACCTGGGAAAGATGTTTCCAAAAAATTTATAATTAAACCTTTGATATGTGAACCATCATGATCTTGATCGGCCATGATCATAATCCTACCGTATCTCAAACTTTTGATATCATCGAAACTGTAATGCTTTTTATGTTGTAAGCCCATAATTTGTTTGATTGCCTGAATAGCACCATTCTTCATAATCTGATCAGCACTTGCTTCTCTGACATTAAGCAATTTACCCCTCAATGGGAAACAACCATAATAATTTCTACCTACAACCGCTAAACCTGCAACAGCCAAAGATTTAGCAGAATCACCTTCAGTTAAAATTAAGGTACATTTATAACCTTCCTTTGTACCTGCCTTGTTAGCATCTTCTAGCTTAGGATAGCCAGTGATTCTATTCTTCTTTGCACCGTCAGTTTTCTTCAGGGCCCTGTCGGCATTAGCTTGAGCAATATCAAGAACTTCATCAACGATACCAGTACTCAAAATCTTTTTGACAAATCTATCAGGTAATTCAAGTCTTTTACCACCATATTTAGAAACTTGGGTAGTCAAATATTCCTTTGTTTGAGATGTGAACGCAGGATTTTCAACCAAACAGTTGATGAAAATAAACATTTTAGACTTAATTTGAAATGGTTTAATCATTGCTCTTTTATTTTTCTTTTTAATTTGTTCTGTAATTTTTCCTACAATCATATTGGCAACATAATCCACATGTGTACCACCTTGAGTAGTAGCAATAGAATTGACAAATGAAACTTGCTTAAAGTTTCCATCTGAAACACAAAATGCAATTTCCCATCTATCGTTTATAATCTCATGTACAATCGTTGGACCCTTCTCCAATGAAGAAGGAGTCGGACTTGCTGTACTTTCAGGTTTTACCATTGGTGTCCCATCTTCATTTTCGACAGTTAGTGGAGCAGCTGGAGGAGCGTCTTCCCTTTCCTTTTCAATAGATTTTACGTACAACTCAACATATTGCTTGAAGTTATTAATTTTCAAAGGTTCCTTATTCAATGTGACTCTAACACCTCTAACGGAACCTGCAATATCATATACTCTTCTCTTGAAAACGCCTAAAATATATTCATCTAGTTTCTCCATACCAAATTTAGCCAAATCAGGCTTAAATATAATTTCAGTAAACTCAGTTTGCTTCTTGAAGGAAACAATTTTTGGCTTACCGACTTCGGACATGTTATTTCTCCAAGTTTGAGTATATTCTTTGCCGTTAGTTTTATCAGCGGTGTGAACAGTAAACTCTGTAGAGAAAATATTACACAATTTAGCACCGTAACCATTTCTACCACCAGTTACTTTCTTCTCATTATCGTCGTAGTTCGAAGAAGTTAAAAGATTACCAAAAATCAACTCAGGAATATACATGTTTTCCTTTTCGTGAATTTCGACAGGGATACCTTTACCATCATTTTTAACGGAAATAACATTATTCTCTTCATCAATTATGACATCAATTTTTTTCATTGAAGGGTCTCTGATTTTATTGTCGGCAGCATTGACTAAAATTTCATCAAAAATTTTGAACAATCCTGGAACAATCCAGATTGATTTTTTCTCCATACACTTGGTTTCATCGTTGTAGATCCACTGTTCTGACAAATCTTTCTCAACGGATCCAATATACGTGTCAGGTCTTTTCAAAATATGCTCTAACTGCGATAGTTTTTGATACTGATCAGAAGCTGAAACTTTTTTCTTGGACGCATTTTTGGGTTTCTTTTGCACGTGCTCATCGTCCGAGTACTCACTGGAGCTCATGTTGTAGGTGTAGAAAGCCCTTAATCCCTTTGACGTTCTGTAGAGTCCGCAAAGAGGCTTCTGGATAAGCAAAAGCGTGCTGAGCATTCACAGCTTCGCAAAGAGAACACGCCAAACACGAAACGAAACGAAACAAAAGCAAACAATAGACCAGAACCCGAAGGAAACACCAAAACACGGGCCGCGCGCAACACGCCCGCTGTCGCGTCCCCAGAAAAAGACTCGGCAGCTCAGCGGCACCGGCACCCGAATCGACAGCCAGACGATAAAGCAGAAGCAGTCTGGCCCAGATTAGCAACACAGCAGTGCAGGACCAGCTGGAGCACCACCGCCAAACACTCCAGGCCTAGCTTCTCCAGGCACACAGCACCCGGCCAACGGCTCTCGTACAGTTAAGCACACAGACGCTGCCACCGTGCCGCCCCATCTGAAACAAGGTTTGTCAAACATGCTAGACCCTGTCGATCCCCCGGCTCTCAAGTCTGACGTTGTGCCGAAACTACCACAGGGAACTGGTCAACGATCTGATAGTCAGCCGAATGACACAAAGATAACAGACAGCGGGAAGACAGCAGATTGCAGAGAAAAATTGAGCATATCAGCATCTACAGAAAAGCCTTCGTCGGTACCTGAAAAGCAACGCATCTCCGCTTCAAGCATAAAACCTGTGCCTAAACCGGCACCATCTGGTCCGATACAAATTCCAAAAGTGATAAATACTCCTGAAGGAACCATACCTCTGAATTCAAATACAAGCACTACAAAGAAGAAAAATTCCAGCAACGGACCCAGAGCTTCCCTGGTACAGCAGCCGAAAACTCTTAAATCATCAGGAACAGCTACCAAATTGACTTCTCCGACTTCTGTTCCATTAGCCAAGTCTTCTACTACTCCATCGATAGCTAGTACTGTTCCCTTGTCCAAAAATATGAATTTGGGACCCGTTCCGATCAAGCCAAACCCCAACACTGCTCCAAGTGTACAATTTCATCCAATTGCCATTAAACCTAAGCCCAAATCTTTGCAGGTGGTACCGAACAAGGTGCGTGCTAAATCAGTATTACTTTCACGATCCAACTCGACATCAACCCCTTTGAAGAAAGAAACACCACACGATTCCATCAATAACAATACGATAACTCTATCAACGTCCAAAAATTGGGTTTTACCACCCCGTCCCAAAACGAAGAAAGTATCTAAACGAAAGGACAAGAAAGCTACCAAAAATTGTACTAGTGAGACAAATATTGCTAAAACTGGGCCTGTTACGGTTAAAAAATTACCAACTTCGACGACAACCTCTGTCGCTGGTTCACCATCACCATCATTCCAGCCTGCTACCTTGAACTCTAGTCCAATTGCTATGTCACATACCCCTAACTTGAGAAATTTATCCGCTACAGCAAAACTGAAGTCCACTGAAACAGCAACGAGTAGTATAAACATAGCTGCAAATAAACTGAGAACAGCTGGTATGGACAGTCTCGGTAAAGTGGCACCCCTTAAGACCAATGACTCATCTAAAATTTGCATTGCTCATGGAATAAGAAGCGTATATCAAGACAAAACCTCGGGTAAAGTACTGATAAACGCGCAAATTCATTCCAATATCAACCTTTATACCAACAATGAAAAGGAGCTTGAAATCCAGTTGCAGCATGTGTCTCGTGAAAACGATAACTTGAAAAAGATTTTGCTCAAACTTAATAAGGAGATCCAAAGTCTAAGAATTGCCAAAAAGAAAGAAGACTCAAATTTGCATAGTGCTAAAAAGCTGAAAACAGAGAATAGTTCAGGTATTAAAACTAATATAGCGCCTGCAAATTTGTCTACTTCTTCTTATGCCGGTGTAGGAGTCATCAAAGGTAACGAAACAGTTTTGATGGATTTTGGGTTTAGAGATTCTATGCACTCCACTTTCTCATCTGAAAATAACACAGAAAATACAGTCAATCCCTTGAACCTCTCTTTTAACACAGAAAACAAAAGACGAGAGGTTACAGGTGTGAGCCCTGCATTGGTGCAAAATAAAGTTGATTTACCACAGCCTTCTATTTCAGATAACAACAAAAGTAAAACCAAATCCAAATCCAAATCTAACGCAAAAAGATCAAAAGTGAAAGATCTTCATTTGTGTGGTGTGTGTGAAGTTAACCAAAAATGTAAATGTTCAGAAACTCAACCTAAATCTATTACCAGTGGTATAGTGCAAGCATTTTCTCGTGGAAACACCAAAGTTCTTGGAATAGGAAATCAATCCGGAGTAACTATAGCGAAGCCTAGTGCTCCACCTGTTGGTACTCTTGCGACAATGTTGAAACGTGAAGACATACTGAAAAGAATGAAAAATGATGATAAACCAAGACTCAAATCTCCTACAAAGAGTCCATCCGCAAATGTGGGGAAATCTCACGACTCGACTTTGGAGAAAGATCTCCTTTTCAAAGCTGATGAATTTGTTGGCTTAAAAATGATAAATGATGAAGATGATATGAATAATAATATTACAATGGGCGCCAATAGTAAACCTAGTGGCGATAACTATGACGTTGATGCTGACGATAATATACTGCACATGATAGACTCTGAGCTTCTATTAGATCCTACTCCAATGGCACCATCAAAGCTAATCACACCATACAAAAATGCAACATCTACCAAAATGAAGAAATCAGACAGTAAAAATTCAGACCAAAGTAGTTTGGATTACTTTAGTAAGGGGACACTGATGGATTTCAATCCATTCAATAGCAATGACATGATGATGCATGACGAATTTAACGAATGTAGTAATGAACCTAAAATTAACGAAGCACTGAAAACTAATAACTCGCCTATGACAATGACTGAACACGACAAAATGGACTCATCTTTTCAGGACACTCTATTGTTCCAGAACTCTGTCCACAGTGGTGATGACTTTATGATGTACTGATTCTAGTTGTTCCCTCCCTTTGTTGTCCTAACGACTCCTACTCTATAGACTTTTAACGATGTAGCTTTAACTTACGAACCTTTCCATCGCTCCTTGCTGAGCCCCCTCCTGCCCCCTCTGTCGCGACAGCGACCCTGTTGCGCTGTTGCCCGCGATCGATAAGACCAGATAGATACCCGTGCACCTGTCGTGGTTACGCAGCCCGTGGCAGAGGATCTCGCCCTGCTGGTGCGAGTTAACAGTTGTTTGAGATTGTCACTGTCCAGATATTGGCGTTTGCGGTTAGAATTAGGAGAACAACTAACAACTATAGAACTTTCATAATGCAATTCATGGGTGTTAAGGCATACAAGTTTCCACTTGTCAAGTACTACTGGCCATTCTTTGTTGGATGTATGTATTTACTTTTTGTTTGAAGAAAAAATCTTGGAATAGCTTATAGCTAAGATAGAATTCATCATAGTCAGTGTTTGGGACGAGTTCACTCTTCAGACCGCTTTCAAGGGGAGATAGCCTTTATAATTTTGAAAGTGGAATACTATCAAGGAAATGAAATTGATCAAGATAATAATAAAACCTTGTTGAGATAAAACAAATCATTTACACATGTTTGCGAACTTGAACTCACAATTTGAACATATTTTCAGAATTTCAATATTGACAGCTGTTTCAGATTGATTCTAGTTTGACTGGAATCCTTATTTACAAATCAGTTACTAACATTTCAAATTTCTCTATTCGTATAGTTGGTGTCACTACTGTTTTAATCTCTAAGGCAGCATCTGCTCTTGCGGATACCGAAGAATTTATTAACGATCCAAGACATCCAAGATTTGCAAGCGGTCAAGTTGAAAAGAAATAAGTATAATGATATTACTATTCACGGTCAACATTCAGTTGCTTATCTAGCCTGAACTACTTATAATTATTTATTTATTTGTCTTTATAAACTTATGGTAAAAATATTCAACGACTACATATACTCCTTAGACTTTGTTCAACTTTAGATGATTATATGCATTATTTCATTGTTACACGGGCTGTAGGAAAAAATCTTGCGTAACTATATTTCATGCTGTTCTTGTGCTGCCTGAAGTGCTTCCTTGATTATATTTATTAACTCATCAGTCTTCTCCATACCAATACTTAATCTCACAAGGTTTGGATCCACGCCCCATTTGGATACTTCATCGAGTTCTTTGAAATGAGCGAGAATTGAATATGGGCAGACTAAAGTGAAATTTGTACCTAAAGATGGGCCCTTTGATAGTTTTATAGTATTGAAGAAACAAATAGCATCGATTTGATCTTTGAAAACAATAGACATTAGAGCACCATAACCACCACTATCACGTTTAACTAAGTCATAATGCTTTTTGGACTCCAGTGATGTCACACTTGGATAGAAAACTTTAGAGATTAAAGGAGATTCGAGGAATAGTTTCAATACAGCTTCAGCATTTTGATTCATAACATTAGAACGTTCTTGGAAATCACGAGAATTACGTTCAAGGTAAATTGCATCTTGTGCCCAGAAAAAATCTTCATAATCTTCATTCATAAACTTTTTCAATTTATCATAATTTTTACCTTTTTTATTAAGAACGAGACACCCTGCCATAACATTAGAATCACCTGAAAATATTTTTGTTAAAGAAGAAACAACAATATCACAATATGGAATGACATTTACATTACGTGAATTACCGACAGTGTCATCAACAACCACATAGAATCCAAATTTATCACTCAAGTGTTTGATACGAATGATATCAGGGGTTCTCAATAATGGATTTGATGGGAATTCGCAAAAAAGGGATATAATTCTTTCACCTGATTCCAAACGTAATTCTAAATCATCCAATGACTCATCATCACCAAAACCATAAAAATGAACACCAGCTCCCCATTTCCTTAAGATATTCAATGTATCGACATATGGAAATCCAAAACAAACTGACTTCAAAGTTTTGGAATCTTCTTCGTTTGAACATGATAAGATGGCACGGTGAGCAGTGAAAATAGCTGCCATACCAGATGGATATAGATAGACATTATCATGGTCAGCATATTGATGATCGTATTCTAAAGCTAACCTCTCTCTTAAAATAGCTTTGGCTTCCTTCGCAAACCTCAAATCGAGGTTACGGCCAAATCTTTCTTCAATAAAGGTAGCACTTTCTTGTTTGTTATTGTTGATATTCCCCATTGAAACGGAACTTCGAGATGATCTTGAAGTACGAGGAGAATGCGAAGAAGTGGTCGATGATGATGACCTGTTATTGCTTTCAGCTTTTAATTTATCTTTCATTTCAAATAGAAAGTATTCGGCTAAACGAGAAGAAATACCTTCTCCTGTATGCTGCCAATATTGTTTAGCTAAAGTGTATAACTCAGAAGGGAAAAATACAACTGCAATATTGGCCTCTATTTTAGTTGACTCTTCTTCAGAATTAGTTGGTGAAGGTGTTGAAAGCTGTAAAATTCTAACAGTAGGTTCAAGTGGTGGTGACAAAGTCTTCGCCTTGTCTTTAATAAAAGCTCTGCATCTTTTTGCAATGTTATATGTAGGGAAAATTAAGCATTTTTCATTCTCTCTAGCATATGATGACTCAATCAATTTGCACAACTGTTGGATATCATTATGGATGAAAAATCGTGGATAGCCCGAGTTCATTTTGTTAACAACCCAAGCTTCTCCTTCTTCATAACCAACAGTGGCTTCCCATGTAGGCAATGTGACAGATACAGCGTGTGGGGTATTATTTGGAATTGGAGCACCAATTGATTGAGAAGGAATATTTGCTATAGGCATCTGTGCGTAAACTTCAAATAAGGTTGTTATCCGTGTAAAATAAAATGGTTGTATTAGTACCAATAGGTAAACTGAAGGAGTTTATAGCTGCTGGAATCAGACCAGGAACTTTGTGCAGATTATAAATAGTTCACAGTTGTAGACATTTATTTATTCAGATGGATGAGTAACCTTTTATTTTTTCCACCTACAAACCACGCGCATGGCCAACGCGACAAAAATTATGTCTCAGAGACGTTGCCAGCGAAATATCGGATGGCCGAAAAGGACCCACTTTAGTAACATGAATTAGACGTGTTAGCCCCTGCAAAGTGACCGCTGTGTGACGACGTGAACTATCGGGAGGAAAAAGAAGTGATAATATGTCTTCCTTGCGTCCTAAAACGAGGGCAAAGTCAAAATATAACAATGGTCTTCCTCAGTTCTATTCATACAAAGACAAATCAGTTTCCAATGGTTACAGAGGCTCCACATATTGGCGTTTAGTACACAACTTTTATAACAGATACAAGAGTTTCACAAAACTTTTTCTTGTTGCCATATCAGCTCTTTTCGTTTTTAACTGGGTGATTGGAACTTCGAGAAGATTATATTATCCAGGGTCTAAAATTTCGTCTTCAAAAATATGGGAAAGTCGGAAACAACAAGTTAAAAATACTTTTGTCGAAAGTTGGCAGGACTATGTTAAACACGGTTGGGGTTATGACGTTTATGCACCGGTGACACAGAAAGGTAAGAATATAGGTAGAGAACCTTTAGGATGGATTATAGTTGATTCTCTTGATACTTTGATTTTGATGGATTTAACTGAAGAGCTTGAAGATGCCAAGTCGTGGGTTGACAAGGAACTAAACTATGATATTAGTACCGATGTTAATGTTTTTGAAACTACTATCAGGATGTTGGGTGGTCTTTTATCCGCTCACTATTTATCTGAAGAGTCTGGAGATTCAATCTTTTTGGAAAAAGCTGTCACATTAGGTAATAAACTCATTACAGCGTTCAATACGCCTTCTGGAATTCCTGTAATGGAATTGAATTTAAAAGGTGAGAAACCTGGTCGGTTTGGATTCCCTCCTTTGGGTGCATCGACTTCGGAAATTGCTACTCTTCAACTTGAGTTCAAGTATCTCTCTAACTTGACAGGTGAAGCTTACTTTTGGAATGCGGCAGAAAAAGTGATGTCGTATCTTGACAGAAATCAATACCATGAGCCAGGAGTACATAATGAATATGATGGTCTTGCGCCTATATACGTCAATCAAATCACAGGTGAATTTTCTAAAGATCTCATTCGTCTAGGGTCAAGAGGTGACTCTTATTACGAATATCTATTGAAACAATATCTCCAAACTGATGAGGAAATCTACCTTGATATGTACAATCATGCGTTTAAAGGAATTAAGAAGCATTTGATGAAGCAATCATACCCAAGCAAATATACTTACTTCGGTGAGCTGCCTGGGGGTATGAATGGACCAGTTGATGATAAGATGGATCATTTGGTTTGCTTTATTGGTGGTTTATTTGCCCTTGGTGCTACTAAAGGCATGGTTGAGAATGATGCAAAATCTCAACCTTGGTGGGACGCCTTTCATGAAGAGCAACTTGATTTGTCCAAAGAAATTGCAAAGACTTGTTATCATATGTACCACGATACACCTGGCACTAATTTATCCCCAGAGATTGTCATTTTTAACACTGATACAGAATATGATAAAGATTCAAAGAGAGGAATGATTGCAAGCTCGCATGGTGATTTCTACATAAAAAAATCTGATACACACAATCTTCAAAGGCCTGAAACTGTTGAAACTTTGTATTACCTTTACAAAATTACAAAAGATGAAAAGTATCGGGAATGGGGTTGGGAAATTTTTCAGAATTTTGTTAAATATACAAAGGTTACTGATCCGAATGGGAAAAATCCAAGGTACACAAGTTTAAGAGATTGTACAGTGGATCCTCCTGTTCTTGCAGATAATATGGAATCATTTTGGTTGGCGGAAACATTGAAATATCTTTATCTTTTGTTTGATGACGAAACTGGAAATACAGCAACAGGTTTTTACAAAGATGGTAAAATTGATAAATGGGATTTGAGAAACATGGTATTCAATACCGAAGCGCATCCCTTACCAAGATTTGAGGGCTCTCAATTTATTAAAAAATGGACCAGTGGAGTTGGTCCAGCCGGTAATAGTGCTCCTCCAAAGGGAACGAAAAAAATTCAGGAGACAGATACTTCTGATGAATTTTCAAAAATTGAAGATGCCAGAGCTGGTGATAAGAAACAAGAGGGTATCAAAAAGATGGTGTCCAATAGAAATAGTGGTTTAGATTCAGATTCGGAGAACCTAGATAAAGATGATAATAACATAGATTACAAAGATAATGTTGACGTTGCAAATAGGATGAAAGCGTCAGGCGAAAAACCAATAGCTAAACAAAATGTTGCCAAACCGCTTGAGAAACAACTTGAAGAAGCGATCAATGAATCTAATCAGAAACTTCGAGATAGTGTTGAGGTGGATACTACTGAAGGAGATTCAGGAGTTGACAATTTTGCCACTAATAAAAATGAGAAGATTGATTCTAAAGGATCCCAAGGCAAGATTGAAGATCTTTCGGATAACCACCCAGAAATTCCTCAAGAAAATCTAGATGTGGCTGAACAAATGAAAGCTGCTGGAAAGAAACCGATTGCGAAACAAGAAGTAGCGAAGCCATTGGGAGAGCAGCTTAATGATGCACTAGCAGAGCTTGACGCACAGTATAACGATCCCGAGGAGAAGTGATCACTTTTTTAACGAAATTGGTAACTGCACGGAAAAAACTAGAACCTCTAGCTCCATTATTGTCTAACATAGTCTACATTTATTTATACATACTCTGTGAAGAAGTTCGTTCATACTTTTTCCTTTTTGACTTTTTTCAAATTCATGAGGCTGGTGATATCTTTGCCTACAGTTTTTCTTTTAGCGTTTGTTTTCTTTTCAAATTTTGCAGCTTGTTCAATACGACTTTTCAAACCTAGCTTTTGTAGAGATTCCTTTTTCTCAATGAATTCTGGATCATCTGCATTTTTGCCCACCAACCATTCCAATAGTTTAATTTCCTCGCCGTACTGATGTTCGTCTTTTCCATCTACTGGAGTCTCTAATACAAGTGGTATTCCATGTAGTCTAGTATCATTAGCCAACAGTCTAAAACATTCCAAAGTCAGGAATCCCCATCCTAACTTTTGATGTAAGTCTCTATTGGCACCAAGTGGAGCCATGGAGTCATTTACATGGATTGCGGCCAGGTGTTCAAAACCAACTTTTTCTTCAAATTCTTTCCAAAATTTTATCCACCCTTCTTCATTACTTAAATCAAAGCCAGCTGCGAATGAATGGCATGTGTCAATACAAACTCCAACACGACTAGGATCTTCTAAGAGCTGGAATAAATCATGGAAATCATCTAAGTTTCCACAAACATAATTACCGTGACCAGCCATATTCTCAACAACAATCTTCACAAATTTCGTCTGTTTGATTGCACTATTTAAGCCATCTGCAAGACGTCGAACCCCTCTACTTGCTTTTACTTCTGGCCGAAAAGCGTATTGTGCATCACTGTCATCGCCAAGGGAAGATCCAGGATGAAAGTTATATAGACCAATATCGAGCTGTTCACACCTCTTCAAATCATCCAACAGACAATCGAATGATTTTTGCCATTTTTCATCATCTGGGTTCGCCATATTGATGAAATAAGAACCATGTGGCAAGATGTCTGTACGAGGGGAATAGTTATGCTTCTGACAAAGATCTTTAAATTTTTGAGCATCTTCTGATGATATTTGAGGTGATTCCCAACGTCTTGGAGATTTCAAAAAAAGAGCAAAAGAATTACACCCTAGATTGAATGCGTTATCAACGGCTTTATAAACCCCTCCAGCCATTCCTACGTGAGCACCAAACTTGAGCCTGGTTTCAAGGTTCCTCGAAAAGGTAACAGCTTCTTTGGTTGCTCTTCTTGGTGGCATTTTATCCAATTGTTTGACCGCACAACATCGAAATCAACCACAAGCAGGTGTCTTCTGTCCAGAAGAGCTATTTACTTTCTCAACAGCTGCCTTGTTGTTGAGAATTTATTTTGTAGGCACGTGATATGGCAATAAAAAACAGGAAGATGAAAATCTGGCGGATTTTCTCGCACTCACATTTTGCTATTTGTGAACCGAACTTCAGAGATCCTGGGCTGCCAATTAAGCATCAACAGCGGAGTAGGGGTACTCCACAAAAAATTACGCCATGTGGTGATCACCTGCTGAGGATGTTCTTATAGTTAAGTGACGAACCGTAAAGTACTTTCAGAAACAATAGATAAATCAACTAATTTCTTGTAACTTCACACACTTAGCTACATATTAGAAGCACCAGGTAAATTTTGACCGTTGAAGTCTATTCGCTCTGTTCAGATCTCAAGTTTTCATGCATGCTTATCAAAATCCATCAGATACTAAATGATCCTGTCCTTTTTGATAGCGTAGGTACAAGTGAACCGGTATTTTAAACAGCTTACCCCTTGCAAACCTAGTTGAGATCTCCTTTTTAAGATCGCACTCAATAGATGGAGTTATTTTCGCATATTCAGAAAAATCAAATAAGGTTCTCATGATCTCTTTAGCATTCTTGAACCCTAAAGTGTGAATATCTGATTCGTGCAGTGAAAGTTTGAAGTATATCTCAAATGAATCTACAATTTCAAACTCTTTAGTCAGCTCATTTTTTTGTACATACCTTGATGTGATCTGAGGAGAAAAGCCTTCAATGTAAACTTCCTTGAACTCTTTGTTAGCTGTGTAATCATCCATAGTTTGTTGGATTTGAGTGGAAACATGCATTGGTGTAAGACGTATGTCATCATTTTGTAACATCATCGTATTACGATGATGATCGCTTATTTTTGCTACTTGTGAAACAATTTCCATATCTTGACTTTCTAATAGCTCGGAATCATTCTTAGATTTGATTTGAGAGGAATCGAGATGATTTGCTGAGACGACCGAAATATTACTATCGTTCTTTGTTTCTATCCTAATATGCATGGTTTCGCTCTGCTCTTCATGTTTCACTTTCGTTATAAGCTCTTTCACGTAGTCAGGATTTACTTCATTATATTTTGACTTAGTTGGTAAATCAGTTAATAGTTTGAAGGCGGGCATTCTATATGACATATCAAGTCTTTGAGTCGCTAAGCCATGTTCATTTTGCGAATTGTAGAAACCAATGTCATCAAGAAGCTCAGTCAGACCGTACTTGATGTTCAAATCATTCATCCAATGCTTCTGAGAATTTTTGACTAGTCTACCCATAAATTCTGTAAGATGGCGATCCTTCTGCACTTTAACCTTATTGATTACGTCTTGTTTGGTCAAAATTTTCAGATCTGCTTTTTGATAGTTTACGATAGTCCTATATCTTTTTATATGGCCCCTAACTTCCAGAATTATTTTTTTTTCGTATACATTCCTATTGGGCTCAAATGCAGCAGGCTCCAATCCATATTTCTGAGTAAACGATCTGAATATGTCAAAAGATTGTTCTACGAGCATTATTTGGTTTTGAGGTAATATTTTTCCCCCGTCTAGCTTGCAATGTTCCGTTCGTGCTGCAACTGGTCTGAAGCAATCTGATTCTGTGAAATCGGTACCGTTTATCCGGACAAACTTCTCGTGTTGCTTATTTCGGTGGTACATCACCAGTAAAATGTACATGTTACAAGGTTTTAATTCAGGCCCAATTTCATCAAGTTTGATTTCATTTGCTGAGAAGAAGTTCTCATACGAGTTCATGTTGAATCCTTTTACCTGATTTTATAAGGTTCTTGCTATAACAGACACTGATCTACTGAAAACATAATCAATTAATCGCACCAGTCTGAAAAAAAAAATTGATTTCGAAGCTTTGATGGTGAGAATTGTCTAAAGCACTTTTGGTTCTACGTAAAGTAGAAGAAGGTCAATCACAATGACAGATTATAGAGGGCGACTGAAAAAAACCAGAAATCATCTGAATCATGTGAATTTCAACGAAAGAAAAACTATGAATAACCTTGAAATGACAACATCGGAAGATTTCTATGATGACGCAGTGTTAAATGAAGAATCAGGCGATCGATGGTTCTGTTCGGACTTATCTAAATCAATGAGATTCTACTATAAAGCTTATATCAGTTACCAAAACTCTCTTAAGTTAGACCCAACAAATGCTGATGTACTCTATAATTTACCAAGACTACTATATGATGTTTACTCCAAGTTCATGAAAGATGATTCAGTTATTTTGATGGATCTTGAAAACTGTGCGGAACCACTCGACTATAACCAAGGATTTCTTCGAAGTATTGAAGATATCTGCAAGAACTTTGAAACTAGCATTAGTGTTCTAGTTAGTGCAGGAAAGGAGAATGCCATCGGATGGGATTTTTATTATAATCTTGCAATGTGCTATTCCGATCATATTGAGGCATCCTTATCGGATTCTTCTGTTTTGTTTTCTTTGACCAAAGAAAGTAGTATTGTTGTTTGTATCCAGCGGTGCATTTGCTGTTTTGAAAAAACAATAACTTATATGCTCAACGTTCTTAAAGGGGTTGTACAAGCGGAAACAGTCATAAATGCTCAAATGCTATCTGAAGTATGTACCGAAGGTTATCGTATGATATCATCGGTATATGAAACATTATACAATGAAGCATTAATTCAATTAATGGACTCAATCTTCTTATCCTTTATCGAAATGTTAGATAATGTTGCAAATTCACTTGCTGGATATAGTTTGCCTTCATCTCATTTGACAACTCTTAAGATTGCTAAGCTTCGAGAAAAAAGTTCAAGAGCATTGGATTTTGATGGTTTTGTCACTGTGTGGAATTCAGTTCCTGAATTGCAAAACAACTTTGAAAAAATGATTACAGAATCTTCATCCATCAGATCGTTTTTAGACAAGTTTGATACTGTCGAGATCAAACTGGATTTGTCCCTGAGGTGGAAAATTTTGAGCCACATGAGTTCTAAATATCGTATGGTAACCGACAATTTACGTGATTTAATAACTCAAGAAGAATCAGCACCAAATGAAACAAATGATGGGTTGAGTAGGCATATATCTCTATTATGTTCTGTATATATAGAACGTGCTGATATTGAACTAGAAAGATCAACACTGAATGTGTCCGGCTCACAACAAAACCAAACTCTCTTGAAGCAAAATTGTATAAATCTTTTGAAAAATGCCTTAATTTTGTCGAAGAAATCTGGCGGGTTGAAAGAATCACAAAGTGGAAAACTACTTAGGAGTAAGAAAAAGAGAGAGGCAGCGATGAGGTTATGCTTAGTTGAAGGGAAAACAAGAGAAGAATGGAGCAAAATTGTTGGAGATCAATACTGGCCATCAGAGTTGAAAGACCTCGCTGAAATTGAAGCCTATAAACAACTCTTTACTTGAGTTTTCTACGCTTTTGTAGCATTTCTGTACTTTTACAAAAACATTTAATCCAATAGGTGTTGAGCTACGTGAACCAGAGTTTGAACAATGATGATTTCACCAACTGGAATTTTGCAACTGGTAAATCATCTGGATGGACTCTTTAGTAAAAAAGTCAGAAGTTAATTTCAAATTGTTTGATTTTAAACGTTGATTCATAATATTTGAGAACTCGTTTATTGGGATTCTTTTGATATGTAGTGAAAAAGAAAGAAAATCAGAAGGAAGGCAACTGGTTTCTCCTCAAAGTCGAAACTAGGAGATTGTTCACTCTTTTCCATTGTTAGTCATCATTTAACTTTCAAAAATAGTTTACTCCGAGACGGGGAATTGAACCCCGGTCTCCCGCGTGACAAGCGGAAATTCTAGCCACTAAACTATCTCGGACTTTATAAATTTTCAAAGGGAGTGTCACTAGGAGAGGTGTTTGCTAGCATAAAAAAATTAGTAATACTGCACTCTATTCTGTTGGAAAAGAAAATCTTTGTTCCTCTGTTACCTTAGCTCTATCTCTTCGCCATACAATTCATAAATGTCAAATAGCCATCAAATATACCAAATTTTTACTAAAAGTGCTTTACCACCCAACCTAACATTCATAATCTGCCCTCAGGATACCAAAAAATATATAGAGTGCTCTAAATTTATTGGTTATGCGAGGAACTTCTATGTTATGCATAGAAACGAGCACAATAAATTCACTCGGAACACTGATGTTCTTCAAAACCGGCTTATCAAATATTCGACAATTGATTCGTTTCAATGAACCAACCTCCATTCCTCAGCGTTCTTTTCCCTTCTTTTTCTTTCTTTTTTTTGTGAAACAAATGACACCTCTAATTATTTTATCTGCATCATAAACCACTTTGTTCTTTATCTTTTCGCTGATGTCTATTATCTACACTAACTACAAACATAGTCGATACACTGAAGCAGCTGATTGCTTGCAAAACAATGTGAACATTTACATTGTTTAAATTAGATCTGTGATGAACAATTCTATAATAGTCTTTGTATATACTTAATAATAAAACACTTTATCTTGTTAAAAAGAAACGTAAATATCTATGTGCTATCAGAGTAAGAGCTGATAGTAGGCGAGGCTCGTAGAGCTATGCGGTGGACGTGGAAATGGAAGTGTGCTGAATCAGTGAGTTAGAGTCTCTCTAGCTAACTTCTTCGTTGTCCCAACGACCTCTCATTAGGTCCTTCCCAACAGTGAAGAAACTGTACATTTTATATACAATACACAAGACACTTCCACCGCCTCACAAGCGGCATTCTTAGAATCATCCCGATCCCGAGGCTAAACGCAAGCCCTAGACGTAGACATTCGACCCGCCTATATGGACCTAGGGGTCCCGACCACTTTCTCAGGCCAGTTTTACGACTCCACATTGAGTCACACCGCTTAAAAAAGTGCTGTCGATTTTGTTGAATCTATTAGTCAGGAAGCTCTGTACTTTCTATCATGATACAAGCCAAAGCGGAACTGAGCACGGATACTCAAAGAGAAGGGTCATATAATTGGAGGGTTCAATTTTGAGGCTTTGTTTCAAACAATCCATTTTTGTATCAATGCATAGAAAAATATGCCCCTCGTGCTGAAATTGACAGTGAATCTCTAAATTTTTAGGAGAGGATTTGAAAAAACGACAAAGTACAAAAAGGATGCTCGTAACTGCATTTCTTGCTACACACTGGTGTTATATAAATTTTCTATCTTAAATTTTAATAAAAAAAAAGGAGTTAGTCAGAGAGTTTTGTTTTGAAAAGATGAATGCCTTTCTTTAACTGCTTTTTTACCTTTGACTCTTCTCATAAGTCATAGGGACTCGAGCCCCATCTTAAGATTGAATTATACTTAACAAATATTCAGTAGTTGACAAAAAAGATAATTTTCAAAAAAGTCTTAGTTAAGATATCGGTATAGCTTTGTTCGATTTTTCAAGAGAAGAATCCATTTGAGACTCAGTTGATCTCTTTCATGAATTCAACGTGGATTTTATGGAGAAATCTTTTATGTTGATAATCTTTGTTGTGACAAGCGCATTTTTTTACTAGCCGTAGTTACAAGAAGCTTTTAGTCACAGGGGAGTTTGTTTTTTGCCGAGGTTTTTGGTAAAACGCTTCTTTGGGACAAGTTACACATGGGTTAAAAGTATGCCCAGCTGACCCAGCCTGTAGACTATAATTCTTCAGAGATTACGTATGCTGAATCTTATCTTTTTGACTACAAAATTCTGTTATTATTTCAAAATAAAGGATCAGTAAAAAGTTTTTGCTAACTTTTCAACTTAATGCTCAGTTTTGGAATGCTTATTTCTGCCTTCCCACTCATAGAGAATTTAGGAGTAAAGCTGATCTTGGAGCAATACTGTTCAATAAAATTTTAGGAGGATTCACATGGCTATCATGTAGAAACAAACCTCTGAAATTTTGGGATATAGAGCTTGGCATCTACTGGAATCCACATACTAATAATCATCATACCACAATTGAAAATAGTTTTTGTGAGGCAATATATAGTATTTTCCATTTGAAATATCAAAGTCAGTTTAATTTTCAGCAAATTTACAAACAGTTGCTTTAGTCTGGGATAGCACAAAAAAACTTACTGAATTTTTTAAACATCTACGTATTTTTTCAACTTACTATATTTAGATTGAGTTTTTGGGCTCTGTTGATTAATTAACACACTGCATATATTTGAATTTAAGCAGAGTGAAAATCTGTATTCTGGAAAATAAATTTAATTTAAGAGTAGTTTGCTATGTGTGATACAATTGGAACTTTTGCCATGCTGAAGTAGAGAAAAGATAAAATAAGAAATGTTTTGAAAATCTTATTTTGCATACACAAGAACCACTTTTAGAAGTGACTACGAAATCGTTCTGATCCTTATCGGAATCGTACATATAAGTGTAGCTCAATGGAGTATTGAGGTTGTACTAGCAAGGCTTTAGACATCTTATCCCCACTCTAAGCAGAATATTTCTACGTATAACAGTAGACATATACAAGGACAGATTAAGTAAGGCGCTGATGAGTGTTGATAATCTGCCGCATCTGGAAACTCAATATATTTCCCAGATCTGGTAGTTTAATAGCGCGAGCAAGTTATCTCAGCGATGGTATTGTTATTAATTTACTACATCAGGAAAGGGAATTGAATACTTTGTGAAGCTTTCTTAGAACATTCAATTCACAAGTAGCAAAGTTTCAGTGCAAATTGCTTCAGAAGGTATTTGCAACATAAGGTTGACTCAAGCGCTCAATATAACCAAGAGTTTTCAGGCTAGGATTAGAAAGAAAGCTCAAAGCTCCTGAATTCAATTACTTCCTAAAAAGGAAATTTGGCGCTAATCGATCCGCAACATCTGACAGAATTTTGAATTTTCTGTTTTGATTTCATTGTCTGCTAAGTACCAGCCACAGTGAGAATCTAAAAAATTCCTTAGCACTGATCTCGGGGGGTGATTATACATTGCTAATTTTCTGTTTTATAGTGCACTTTTCTCTTCACATTACTACACCGAACTACGTTAAAGTACAAATATCAATCCATTGAACTTATCAGCAAATAAACTTGCAACCTCACAAAGGCACCATTGAGCTAAACCAAAAGTTATACAATCAATCATCAAGAGCAATCAAGAGATTTCTACTAAATAGAATCCCCATTTTTGTTCTGTTTCTCAGCTAATCAATCCTGTTCTGAAACAATTCAGATTGACTATATTTTGAAGCACAGTATTTGCCATGTCTTATCTAAGAGCCCAATCAAACCCGTTCATAGAAACCCAATTCGAATCTAAGAGTAGAGCTTTGATGCCCGATTCCAGTATCATGCCTCGGACATATCCTGACTTCACAGGAAGTATTTCTCCGATTCAAGGTAATAAAAGAAAGCATGAAGATGATTTTTTGACAACTCCCGATAGATCCACTTCAAGCAACGAGTCTTTGATTACTCCCCCAAGATCATGTAAGAAATTGAAAACTGCACCATCTTCACCTTTGAGTGAACATGCCCAGATATATGAAACTCCTCAAACTCCAACCAATAAACAAGATTACAGTATCTCCTTGAAGCTTAGCCGCTCTCCTAACTATAAGTATTCTGATGCCAGTCCTCATCAATATGCGGTCCACTCAACGGTCAGCATTCCGTCATCAACCGAATCTAGTGAATCAGGTAAAACAGAAGAAGTAAAGTCACTAGTGATAAATGTACCTCAAGTTAAGTTGCTGAAGAATAATTTCAATGGTAACATGTACAACTTCGCTGATACATGTTATCCTTATGTGGTATCAGGGAGTGCACTAACTAAAGACAACGCATTCCGTCAGACAATTTGGAGGCAAACTTGTGATAGTCAAGTGAGACATGGTCGTTCAAACGATCTAAAAAGCTTCAAAAAGTACTCTGAGAGTTTATCCTCGTCTGCTCAAGAACAATTGAAAAGTACCAACAAATCTATCCCTTCATTATCTGATGAAACATTGTTTCCTGCTATTAATAAAACGAAAAGCTTTGTCAACAATATTGTCCAATATCCAAAAGTTGGCGGGACTAGAAAATTTTCTGATAATATTGAAGAACAAGCCAAAACGTTACTGGAGTTCAAAAATAAACCAAAGGAACGCAAAGCAAGTATTCCGTTACAACAAACAAACATAACTCTACCTCCTTGCAGTGAAATATTGCAGCACACACCTTTTGATAAATCTATGCTTCATGCAAGTGGTTTGACTACTTCCGAATTTGGCCAATTTCACAACCCCAATATTTTGAGCATTGATTTGCAGAAGAGCTCAACAACGTTTCACAATGGAAAACCAATCAAAATGGGACAGCCATATGCATTTAGTAAACCAGTACAGAGCAAAGTTTCCATTCCTTCTCTTAATTCAAATTCTCCGTCAGCAACAGATTTATTACCATACAGTTTAAATCAGACTCAACCTCATAAAATTCATGATCAGATTCAACACTATGATTACAATACACGCAGCTTTGATGCTTATGTTGATTTGAGTCAACAAATAAAGGAAATTCCATCTGAAGGGGAGTTACAATCTGTGAAAATTTTGAAACAAAACCAAACAAAAAGTAAAGCCGCATCTTTGAAAGTTAAAAAAACTAGAAGAAATTCTTCTGTTTCCAAAGCAAGTAAATCAGCAATTTCTAGACAAAGGTCGGATTCCACACATTCGTCTAATGATTCTTCTAAAATATCGAGTCAGAGATCTAGTAGGAAATCTTCCATAGGCTCCCAATCGGATATCTCTGGCACACGCAGAATGAGGACCCGTTCCGGCGATTCCTCAAGAAGGGCTTCTAATGAAAGTATCTTGACTGCTGAAGCACCAGCGTCAATTAATAATACTCCTGCAACAAGTCCAATCATAAATAATAGTCAAGAATGTCACGAAAATAAACTCCTGTCCTCAAACTCTACCACGGATCCGGCTCAATACCATTTTAGCAGCTTTACAAATCATGTGGAACTTCCGCGTCTACAAAACATACACTATAACTTACCACAACTCTGTCCAGCACAAACACCTTTAACTACAGTTACACACACACCTACTTTTGATCAACATGTCACTTTTGGATCAAAGCTCATATCAAGTGAAGCAAATCTTCAAAGTCATAGCCCCACAAACAAGACGATAAAAACTTGCATGTCTTGTAAGTCCACATCTTCTCCTTGCTGGCGTCCATCATGGTCTCCGGACGAGGGTCAGCTTTGTAATTCATGTGGATTGAGATACAGGAAAACAAAAGCAAGATGTTTCAACCCACAATGCCTTAAGATACCTTCTAAAAGTGAATGGAATCTTATGACAAAACGTGGCAAAGTACTACTTAACACCTACGATGAAAAAGGCAGCTTGAAAGCCAAAATAATGAGTTACAGATGTCTTGAATGTGACAGTGCTATGCAACTCTTGCGTTGAGAGTTTCCGATTTTTGGAGTTTTGGTGACTCCTTACTTCTAATGAAATACCTTGGGATTATTGTATTACTACATTTGCTTTTTTTTGTTTCTCGAACCTTTTAATATATAAAACATGTTTTTGATTGTCTATTTGTCATTTATTTTAAAAATATAACAGTAAAACACCTGTCTTGCTTGTGCAACGAGATTTGCAAGGCTTGGTTTTTTCTGCAAAAAAAATTTTTAATGCTGCAGTCTGTAACCGCGGTTCGACATTCTACTGTCCAAAAACGGACTCTATGGCATAACATGTTAGAGCTACGCTTGACAGACTTGATAGAAATCCGGGGAAGTCTCGATTAGGTAATTTGTTTGTTAGTTCGTTAGTTTGTAATTTGTTAACATCTTGTAGTTGTTTCTTGCTCATTCTGATATGCTCCCATCTTTCAACTTAATGAAAGCTTAATGAATTCAGCAGCGACGATAGACGCACACTAATAATAGTCTCTAGAATTTGTCCAATTTCTCTGAAGCTTCACTTCCCAAAATTTAAAAATTTCTACCAGAGCTACGATGTACTTAATTATGTATTTATAAACCAAAACCAGAAAGAAACTGTTTGCTTTCCATATTGAGCAGTTGAAAATCTTCTCTTAGAATTTGAATGTTCAAGTCTTTAGCCACCAAATTTAGTATGTCAAGAATTTCAAAAGGTCTCATTGCAGCACCTAGAATGACTGGGAAAGGTAATTCCTTCTATCCTCTATCACCAGTTAACTCTTTCGAAAATTTAACCAAATTTCCAACAGTCAAAGAAGCAATTTCAGAAAAAATAGAAAATGTCACTGAGGCTGCTATTCAGAGCAATGGCGAAATAGACACACCTCCTTTTTTTATTTGTGACCTTGGTGAACTCAAGCGTCAACTTAACCTCTGGCTCACTTTTTTGCCTTTTATTCAGCCTTTTTATGCTGTTAAATGCAACCCAAATGCTAATTTTGTGAAGTACATTGCAAGTTTGGGAGGCGTAGGGTTTGATTGTGCATCTTCAGAAGAAATCAAGATTGTTTTGAAAGCTCACGAAGAATTAAATTTGAGAGCTGAAACCTCTAACTTGATATATGCGAATCCAATTAAACCAGTTTCTCATTTAAAGTATGCGGCATCTATGAATATTAATCTTACTACGGTAGATTCTATTGAAGAAGTTGAGAAAATTGCTAAATTTGCCAATACTATGGATGTTCTTGTAAGAATCACTACTGACGATACCACAGCCACTTGTCCTTTGAGCATTAAGTTTGGTGCGGATCTGAAATACTCCTATGCAATTGTTGATAGGTGTATCGCTCTTGGTATTCACGTTAGAGGTGTCGCCTTTCATTGTGGCTCAGGTTTCAGTGATTCTTCTAACTTGACTAAAGCTGTTAATGATACCAAAGCTTTGTGGGATTATATTACTTTGAAACAGAATAGACAATGTGATATAATTGATGTTGGAGGTGGTTTTAGCAAGGAAAACTTTGTTGAGCCAGCCAAAATATTAGCAAAACAACTGAATGAGAATTTTGGCTCCCAGATTCAAAATAAAGAGATACGGGTCATTTCAGAGCTAGGTAGGTTTTTAAGTGCGACTTGCTTTACTTTAGTAACAAATGTGATTGGAACACGTCACGAAATCGATTCCAATAAAGTCAGAGTCTATCTGAATGATGGGTTGTATGGCAACTTGAATTGCATTCTTTTTGACCATCAAGAGGTCGACCCAATTCCCGTTACATCCTTTGGTAAATTTGTTTTGGACCAATACGTGGATGAAAACAATTTGAATAACAAGGTGTATTCGATTTGGGGTCCCACATGTGATGGATTAGACTGTATCAAAAAAAACCACACTCTGTCTCATCATGTTAAATGCGGTGATTGGATTGCATTCAAAAGTTGCGGGGCATATACCAATGCAGCAGCTTCATCTTTTAATGGTTTCACAAATGATTTTGAATACACGTTCATTGATACTGAGATGTGAATTTCTTTCTATTACTTGTCCCTGCATTTATAAGATTTGTACAGCACATTATATATATTACAATTTTTTTTGTTTTGCCTGAAATTCTGCGAGATTTATGGCATCATTGGATTCACTTCTCCCCCTTTTGACACCGTTTGAATTGAAACCTCCAATCATCTCAACAGACATGGCACCCATAGTTTCTAATCTTGTATAATTTTCACCGAGCTTATCTTCAGTTGACACAAATATGTCGTCATCTCCTTGTCCATTTGAAGAAAGGGTCAACTCATTATTAGCGCCCAAATTTTCGTCGTTATTGGATCGATTCGACAAGGTGGGAGTTATAGTAGCATTCAGTGAATCATAATATCTGGCCATTTTGGTGGAAAATTTTATACCGTCTTCTATTTCTTCATGAACAAGCTGTAATGATTGAAAGGGTGTTAGATTGGAGAATGGCTGAAACAAACCAGTAGAGAGAGGCTGAGGAGGAAGCCTTTGCAGAGGATATAAAATAATCTCATTTGTATTTACTGATTGTTCATCTTTGAAGTACAATGAGAGCTTAGTGAGATTATCGATGACTCTGTTTTCGATAAACTCATCATATGGAATTGTAAAAGTTAATCCATCTTCAGGTAAAAACGAATAGTGCTCGTTTAGCCGTTTAGTGCTAGGAAGTCGAAATATGCAAGTTTCTGCCAGAATGTATATTTCACAAACACATTCTAAAGTAATTGAATTATAGTAAGGATTTGGGTGCTGTGTAAATCCAAACATAGAGACGGAACTATAAGGTATATCTAGTATTATAGGATCACTAAATCCGTCATTGTAAAAATGCAGAGGTACTCGAATAGCACTGAGTTCGGGGTGAAATGTACAGTTCGGTAACAAAATATTCCAAGTATTGGACGCATATCGTAGCAAAAACTTGTCACTAGTAGCAATCGAGGAGTATATCTGGGGATTTGTTCTCTCAAATGTTTGAAAAAGTTCAGCGTTTTCTATAGTTGGAACATAGTGGCATATCTTGGGCATGCTTGCCTTTACAACATATTGAAGTAGACAGAACCGACTCCATGAAAGTGAAAAATCACTAACTTCAAATCTTTCGGCTAGCTGACGTAATCAAATCTAGCTGGAAGAGAAGTTTGGTTGATAAAATTCGCGAGCGGTAACACTTGCCAATTTGTGAGGATATTTTTTAGTATGGGGCCACTATAGTTACAACAAGACAGATCGCTAGTCGTGCTAAGTTACGGGAATTCTTAGGACGCACGCTTTCATAAAGTTAGTCTGTCACTCTTCCTCTCTAGCACTACCAGATAAACAGCTGATATGAAATCTATCAAGTGTGTTGTTGTTGGTGACGGTGCTGTCGGTAAGACCTCTCTTTTGGTTTCTTACACAACCAACCAATTTCCAGAGGACTATGTTCCTACTGTCTTTGATAACTATTCCGCTATTGTTATGGTGGGTGATGAAAAAGTGACAATCCATTTGTGGGATACAGCAGGTCAAGAAGAATACGATAGGTTAAGACCCTTATCATATACACAAACTGATATTTTCCTTATTTGTTTCTCCGTGGTGGAGCCATCTTCCTTTCAGAATGTTGAAAGCAAATGGATGCCAGAAATAAGACACCACACACCAAAAGATACTAAGATTTTGTTAATTGGTACAAAATCTGACTTGAGAGATGAACCTCACGTATTAGATGAGTTAGACGAACAAGGTCTATCACCAGTCACAGAAAAAGAAGCATCTGACTTAGCCAAACGTTTAGGTTTAGTGGGCTATTTAGAATGTTCTGCTGCCTCCCAACAAGGTGTCAGAGAGGTTTTTGACTGTGCAATCAAGAGTGTGATTGCACCAGAAGAAGAACAAAAACCTGCAGAGCCAACTGCACAACCTTCTACCGAAGCCTCTGCTTCTAGTCCAGTTGATAAAGTTCAGGAAACTGCTCAACCAGCACCGGAAGCTGCAAAGTCAGCACCTGTTAAGCAAGCCAAGGCTACGAAAACAAATTCTAAAAAAATTAGAAGGACAAAGAAATGCCTTATTCTATAGATTCAAAATGTATCATTTGGCTCAATTTTCTGCTTCATTAATTCAGCTGTACTTTTATTGGCTAAATATTTACGTTTTTGTATACAAGTTTCTCTACAAGTCCTATTTATTGAGAGTAAATAATAATGACTATAGACCAAGCATCTTCGCCCTATCGGGATGAACACCACCTTCAAGTTCAACAACCCTATCTTTAACTGAGTCATCCTCTGATTTTATGCCTCCAGTTCTAGCTTTCTTTTCCTTTTCAGCTTTAACTCTGGCAAGTCTTTCTTGCTCCAGCTTCTCATTTTTGGCTTTGATTTTCTCAACTCTTTCCTTAGAGTTACCTCCTCCACCTGCCGTCAACTCGACATTTATTTTTCTCCCATCTAAGGTACTTTTATGAAGTCGAAGAGCGATATCCATCGATCTCTTACTTTGCATAGGATCTTCACTTTTGTATTCAATAAATGCGCACCCTTTATCTTTCCTTATTCTAATTGAAGTAGGAATACAATTTTTGAAATGATTTTTGATGTCCTCTTCTGTTACATTAAACGGTAAGTTTCCCACAAATAAAATGAATTTCGGTCCAGAAGTTTCGCCCTTGTTGTTCCCTTTACCCTTTTTACCTCTTCTTGTTTTTCTCTTCTTTTTAGGGGGAACTTCTTCAATTGATTTTGCCTTCGCTTCAGCTGCTTCTTTAAGAGCTATTTCTTCATTCAGTTGACGTTTCTTTTCATTTTCAACTTTTTCTTCAACTGTCTTCAACTCTTCAGCTGCAATATTTGATGATTTGGCTTTAAACTTCAAAGCTTTCAGCTGCTTCTTACTCAATTTCTGTGATACCGACATATTAGATACCTGCTCCAGCACCAAAGCTATAAATTTTGTTTCTTTATATTAGTTAGTGAATCATTTTTTTCAATGTAGGTCAAAAAATTTGTTGTAGGTTCTAAGCCCCAAGGAAAATTTCAATGAGCCCATTTAGCCATCATGTTGATGTGCATTTGATAGTATTGTGAAAAGACAAACTGAAACAAAGTACCTAACCCTACTTAATTTTTAAATTGATACCATGGCTAGAAGAATTGCTATCAACTTTAAAAAAAGGTTTGTATCAAACACGACAAGGGTGAAAACGGCAAGAGAAAAACAAGAGAGTGTCACAGATCCTTTTTCAAAAAATCTTTCGGAAAGCGTTACTACAGTCAAATCTGACAATCAAAGGAACGAAGGAGATACTAATTCAAATATTTCTAATACAGAGCATAGCAGTAAATCTGAAAAAATGGGCGAATTTGACGTTTCAACCGAAGGTCATAAAAGTCATGATTCGTTGTTGACTAATACAAAGACTGACCAGTTACGACCTATCCCATCAGACAACCATATAGACTTGTCCGATAGCGCAGATATTGCCCAGGTTATGGGCTTCTGTTCATTTGCAACCACCAAAAATAAGCATGTCAAAGGAACCAATTGTTACGGTATAAAGTTTAAACAAAAGACTGAATATAGACAGTATATGAATAGAGAAGGTGGTTTCAATAGAGAATTATCTCCAACAAGAATTGATAAAAAAAAGATAAAAATAAGTTTGAATAAAGGCTCCAGCAAGAAACAGAAGGTAAATTAGTTCTTTTTATTCTCATTTTTCCCTATAACTCCCACTTTCAAGAAAATTGACATGACAAAAGAGGCACCAGATAAAGCAATTCCGAAGTAAAAAGAGTATTTGATACCATTCAAAAACTCTGATTTATGCAAATTTTGATCTGGTGTGCCATATAAAGCGTACTTAGAAGTTATTATTGTACTGTTCAAGCCTAATGCAACAGCTGAACTAAGTTGAATAATAGTGTTAAATGTGCCTGCTCCTCGACTTTGCAAACTCTTGTCTAAAGATGATAAAGTCACTCGGTTGGAAATATTGTAAATCAAATCTGCACCAACAACCGTTAATATCAGTGCCCAAAATGGCCCCAAAAAGTAATTTCTTTGAATTGAAATTGTCGCCCAAATAACAGATGCAGCTGTGAATCCTAAACATCCAATACCCATCAAAATTTTACCAGGAATCAAGTGCATGGTAAAACCTGCAAATATATTAACGAGTGAACCTGCTATTGGTTGAGCCAACATACAGCAGGCCACTATAATCGATGAGTATTGCTTGATGTCTTCAAAGTATAACATTGCATTGTAGTTCAACATACCAAAAAATGTCATCCAGCAAAAGGATATAATGATCATACACAAGCAAAAGTTTTTGTTCTTGTACAGTTGCATAGGCATTAGTGGATTTTTTGGTACATAGAGTTCATACATGATGAAACAAAATATTAAAAAAACTCCAACTACTAGTAGTGCAATAATATAGGGTGTTTTCCATCGTTTCTCCGTAGCGTCAACATTTGTCAATGAAAAGCAAATTAAAGTAAACGCCGAAAGGGATAGAAATGCACCAATATAATCAAGCTTTTTGAAAACATCTTTAGAATGCCTTAGGCTTATTTTGTTATCGTTTGGAATGAATATGAAGACCCCCAGAGTGAATATACCAAATAATATGGTCAAAAAATATTGCGCTGCTCTCCAACTCAATATTGTTTCACAGACTCCACCAATGAAGTATCCGAAAGCACCACCAACAGGTGCGCCTATTCCAAAACAACTCAATGCCATGTTTTTCCTTTTTGAGTCTTTGTAAGTAGATCCCAAAAATCCTGCTGCAGCTGGTGTTGAGCATGCCACTGATGCACCTTGTAATCCTCTGAACAAGCAAAGTAGAATATAATTATGCATAAATCCGGAAATGAAAGAGAACAAAGCATATGACGCAAACCCTATAATTATAGCATTCTTTCTTCCAAAAGCATCTGCAATTCCACCCATCAAAAGTAAACAAGCACCATTTGCTAACATGACTGAGCTGACAGACCATGTCAACTTTCCCCCATTAATATCAAAATGATCACTCGTTGCTTTAAGCAAAATTTGGTAAGTTGATGAAGCCATACTGGATGCTGCAGGCGCCCAGATACAAAGAAAGATACAAATGTATTCTTGGAACGCAGTTTTGAAAATTGGCGGCCTCATTTCAGGATCGTTGTAAAGCATTGAGAGATTTGTTTCTGTCCTTTCAATTTTGGTTAGCTGATCAAAGTATTCTTCTCCATCATTATCAGTTGGAACCTCAAAACTTTTAACTGGAACATTGAATGAAAGATCTTGTACATCATTGTCAACAATACTGCTGAAAGATTCAGGCTCACTTATGCTACTCTTTTCCATATTTTTTGCATTACCTATAACAATAAATGGTATCTTTTCTACGAAAACCAGAATCCTGGTGTATTAGTCTGTAGCCTTATTTATACATAATTGTTCTGTTCATCTTAAAATGTTATCTGAAATCTTCGATGATTCTAAAAAAATAGAATTCAGAAACCGGTGCGGCTGCGCTATTACAGTGCGCAATCACAGTGTTGTAAAGTGTGGCTGAGATGAGGGAGAAAGCGGGATTACTATATTTTATTATAGACAAAGATAATTAAAATAATTATTTACTTACCGAGGTTGTATACTCAGCAAGAAGCTCATCATATTTAGATTTCAAATTATTATACTGTAATTCTTTATTGGCAAGCTCTTCCTTGAGATCGTTGATTGTATTTTTATCGATATTCACTGAAAAATCATTATTGATATTTTTCACATGTGAATCAATTCCTGTAAAATTAGTAAAAGCTTTTTCTTCACTTTGTGCTTCATCAAGGAAGGCCTGTAAATCGAACCAGTTGTTTTCGCACTGATTTGGTTTGAGTTGTACAAGAAGGCTTTCATGGATCAAGTCTTTACTTTCAACAATTGATCTTTTAAGCACAGGAATAGTTCTGAGTAAATTTTTGTCAACAGCTCTGGTTTCAAACTTTGGATCATCAGGATTAATAGTCCATAATTCGATGTTACTGATCTCACCAACTAACTCTTTTAATTTTTTACAAATTTGTTGAGTTTTGATATCAATGACAAACACACATCCTTTATCATCACCAGAAACTAATAAAGTCCCATCAAATGAAGATTTCAGTTGTGTTATTGTAACATTGTCGGTTTTATGCTGATCTTTATGACATGATATAGTATCAATTAGGTCAATATCTGGTTTCAAAGTAACTATTTTACCTAAACCACCTACTGCTTCGATAACCTTAGTTTTAGAATTAGTTTTGTATAATGGAACATATCGTATTTGTCCATTACTCATACCAAAGTAAAGATACCTAAATGCAGGATCGGGTGTTAATGCTGTAACCGGGTGAGTAGAAACAATTGTTGTAATCAAATTTGCTGTATTTGCTAAAGTTAACGAATAGATTCTTACCGTTGAGTCTAAAGATGAGCTGATCAGTTTTAGATCATTATTTAATCCATTATTGAAAGTTAAAGAGGTGATTGGTAAAGTGTGATCAGTAATAATTGCAAATGGCTTATCATTGTTTGATTCATTTGATGCATTCATGAATATTGAATTTATAGTGTGAATAACTATTCTTGAATCTTTGGAACCAGTTGCAATAAAACCAGAAGTCGTAGCAATATGAGTTAGAGGTTGATAGTGTGCCTGTTTCACAGATAGTAACAAACCTGAGTTCAATGACCAAATATATAGCCTACCTGATATGGAACCACCCAAAAGAAGAGTAGGTTTTTTATCACTGCTAGAATAGGTTGTCAAACTTGTTAAAATTTCAGGTAGAGGAATAAACTGTTCTGGGGATTCTTTCCCATATAAGTATACATGGAGCATTGGTTTTTCTGGAAGTGCAACAAGTAGATGCGATCCAAAACCTATTGACAAATTGACTGAAGCATTAGGTGAAGATGGTGATATTCTATATTGGTGATAAGTTTTGGAGGTATGTAAGGATGCCAAATAAGAGAAAGCAGTTGCGTGTTTTTTATCTTGAGGATCACCTCTAGCATTGTAATAAACAAGTTCGTCCATGTTCAACTGTCGCTTATGGAGTTGATTGGTTGACTTATCGGTTGTTTTATAGGGTTTATGAAACTAGGTAAAATTTCACTGAGACTGGTGAAAAAAAAATCTTGTTCTGGGCCTACCTTTTTGGGAAGAAAAAATGAAATTTTGATCTCTCTGCGTATCGGTGGCAGAGGCAAAATGGATACACCAAACCTGGCTCAGAATTTTCAATTCATTATAATACATAGGATTGGATAATCTTTGCGGTTCCGGATAACTAGGAAATAAGAAGTTTAAAATGCCTTTAGATATTTTGAAATATGGGATATTAGAAGGCTTTGACAAAGTACCATACTGGGAACAAGTTAAGACATACGGTCCATATTTAGGATTAGCAACTCTTTTAAAACTTTACTCTAACGGATCATCAAATACGTGGGAGCGGAAGTTACACGGTAAAGTTTACATTGTTACGGGAGGAACCAGTGGTATTGGTTCAGCTGTTGTGAAAGAGTTGGCTATACGTGGTGCTCAAATTGTACTCCTTACGTCACAATTGTCTGAAAAGGCTGATACGAGTGCTAAAACTTGGATCAGTGATTATGTTGAGGATTTGAGACAAGCAACAAATAACCAGTTGATATATGCTGAGGATTGCGACTTATCGTCATTATATTCGATCCGTAAATTTGCAACTAAATGGCTAGATAATTCACCTGCCCGTCGACTTGACGGTGTTATTTGCTTGGCAGCTGAATGTTTACCAGTAAATTCATTGCGAACAAACTCCGAGGATAGTGTTGAGATTCAGATTGCAATCAATTATCTTGGGCATTACCATCTTTTAACATTACTTGAGCCAGCTTTGAGAGTCCAGCCACCTGATAGAGATGTTAGAGTATTAGTTTCGTCGTGCCTTTCACAAGCGTTTGGTTCTATTGATCTAGACGATCTTTTGTGGGAAGAAAGAGTCTATCCTATGAAGAGTCCATGGAAAGTGTACGGAACTTCTAAACTTTTGCTCAACATGTTTGCTAAAGAATTTCAACGAAAGGTAGAAAGTACCCCTAGAGCGGATAAACAACCTTGTGGCGTGAGGGTTAATGTAATAAATCCGGGGGTAGTGAGAAGTCCAAGTATGAGAAGGTTCATTTCGATGGGTACTTTGATTGGACTATTATTCTATATCATGCTATACCCAGTTTTCTGGCTATTCTTTAAATCTTGCGAGCAGGGATCACAGTCATATATATACGCAATCAACTCTCCAAATTTGCACAGTATGCACGGTGGTAATTACATCAAAGAATGCGATGTTTTACCAAATGAAAGCCGCAAAGAGTTGACTGATGAGAAACTACAAAAGCAAGTATTTGAGCGCACTGCTAAATTGATTGAGATTTTAGAGAAGAGAAGTGCAATAAAACGTAACAAGGGGAAAAAAGTTGAAAAGAAGGGAAACAAATCAAACAAAGCAAGCAACGGAAGCAGTAGACTCCAGGGAAAGCAGGGTGAAACAACTTCCAAGGCTGCCAAGGAAAAAATTGATGCTTTTGCATCTGCTCTCCGAAGCGACCCAGGGCTGTACCCCGATCTCAGCAAGCTAGGACAGGTCCCTAATGTTCCAGATGACATTGAGGCTGGCCGGGAGGCAAGATTGCGCAGGCTCGATGCTAAATACCAGCAGAGCAGAGAGAAGACACAGAAGACACAAAGGACGCAGAAGACGTAGAGCAGTCGCGACCCGCGACGCAGCAACTGGCAGTGACGAGTTGACTCACAGCCTCAATGGTGATGAAATGTGGGTCTTGGGATCGAGTGTGCACCGTTCTCCGCTTTGCAGCTCTCACCCCCTCAACTACATTTTTGTTCTCTTCGCCTTCTTCTGCATACGATGTTCTCTTCCTATATCAGACACTCTAAGTCAGTCTTGAACACTCTTGTCAAAGCCAGAATGTCTTCCAATCTAGCTCCTATGGATATTTCCAAACTTACCATCACCACCACCACTTCACCTAAGCCAAAGCTTCCAAATGAAGAATTGGTGTTTGGTCAGACTTTCACTGACCACATGCTCAAGATTGCATTCAATAAGAAGGAAGGCTGGGCAGCGCCTGAAATTGTTCCATACGGCCCATTAGCTCTTGATCCATCCTCCTGTGTCTTCCACTACGCTTTCGAGTTATTCGAAGGTTTGAAAGCGTACAAGGACAAGAACGGTGACATCAGAATGTTCAGACCAGATAAGAACATGGCAAGAATGAACAAGTCTGCTGAAAGAATTTGTCTTCCAACTTTTGATCCAGAAGTTCTCATGGATTTGATTGGTGAGTTATTAAAACTCGACCACAGATTTATTCCAAGTGAAAAGGGTTACTCTATGTACATCAGACCTACTTTAATTGGTACTTCTCCAGGTTTAGGTGTTCATACCCCAGATGAAGCATTGTTGTTTGTCATTCTATCCCCTGTTGGTCCTTATTATAAGACCGGTTTCAAGGCTGTGAGATTGGAAGCAACTGATTATGCAACTAGAGCTTGGCCAGGTGGTGTTGGTGACAAGAAATTAGGTGCTAATTATGCACCTTGTGTTAAGCCACAATTAGAAGCCGCAGAAAGAGGTTACCAACAGAATTTATGGTTATTCGGACCAGAGAAATTTGTTACTGAAGTTGGTACAATGAATTTTTTTGTTGCAATGAAGGATTCAAAGACTGGTAAGAATGAATTGGTAACTGCACCATTAGATGGTACCATTTTAGAAGGTGTTACTAGAGATTCCATTTTAAGTTTAGCAAGAGAGAGATTGAACCCTGATGAATGGATCATCAGTGAAAGATATTGTAGTATCCATGAAATTGCAGAAAAAGCTGAAAAGGGTGAATTGATTGAGGCCTTTGGTTCTGGTACTGCTGCAATTGTTTCTCCAATTAAGGAAATCAGTTTCCATGGTAAACAAATTGACGTTCCATTACTACCAGGTGAACAATCTGGTGCTTTAACAAAGCAATTTTTAACTTGGATTCAAGAATTGCAATATGGTGATGTCGAATCTGACTGGTCTAGAGTTTACAAACTCAATAATTAATTTATCCGTATGTTATAGATATGTATGAGTCGATTAATCCCGGCTTCTCTTTCCCTATTCAAAAGAAAAATTCTAATCTTGTAAATAATACACCCTAAAGTATTTCCGCGTATGGTGCCCAAAACATCTCCTATTTCGCAAGTTTTGAAGCAACGCTCGTGTAAGTCCGACACAAATTTAACTTCGGGAATCCAGTCACGGAATCCCGTCACACTAGATTTTTTTTACTATCAGCTTTGCTTTAAGCACGCACATATCTATATTACTATACACGAAAAGAACTTAGCTAGTCAATGAAACTGGATTTTCATCTGATTCTCAAACAATTTACAACAAGTAAAGAAAAATTCAAAATAGTATTGCAGAAAAATGAACGCCCACTTTTGACACCACTGACGAGACAAATCTTAATTCTCGACTCATCATTCAATCCTCCACACCTTGGCCATTTATCAATGATAAAGCAAGGTATCATTGATATCAAATCACCAGGAGCTAATACCTCTTCTATTAACAACAAGTCTGTTCTCCTTTTGTTCAGCGTTCGAAATGCCGATAAAGGGGCATTAGAAGTAAGCAATTATATTCAAAGATTGCAAATGATGAATGCAATGTGTGATTTTATTAACGAAAATTTAGGTATAGCATGTGGTATAGGTATAACCGATGCAAGCCTGTTTGTTGAAAAAGCGAGACTCGTATCAAATTGGATCGGTAAAGACGATATTGAGAAAATCTTTCTTGTCGGTTTTGATACAGTTGTTAGAATATTCGACCAAAGATATTACTCGATACCTGTCCGTGAGGCAATGTTACCTTTTTTTGCTACTAGTAAAATTTGCGTGCTTTTAAGGCATGATGAAAATCACGATTATAACAGCCAAAGAGAATATGTGGAGCATTTACAGCACGTTTGGGGAATTGATAAAATATATCTGGGGTGTGCTAACGATCGAGAGATGCAAATCAGCTCTTCAGCTATTAGAGCTGCTATCGAGAAAAACGATGACTGCTGGCAGTCTGACGTGATCCCAGCAGTGAGAGATCTGCTGAAACGCAACTATGAGCTAAGTTCAACCTAGCCGCATTCTAGTTTAGTTTAGTTTAGTTTAGTAGTCCAGCTACGGTACTGCACAGTCACTGGTTTGTATTCCACCACTGACAGAAGTTGTCCAGACCGGCTGAGCCGCGAAGCGCCGAGCCGCCGTCCTGCGTCGATCGACGCGGGTCTTTCCGGCGGTCTAGACCCGTCCAGACGGGGCGGGGCGCGAGTTCGTGATGCGCTGGCCAATTGCAACAGCTCCAGCGCCGCCGCCTTTCTTCAGTCGAGGCATTTCCCACTTTTTCCATTTTTTTTCTTCTCGCTCCTCCACTTTTTCCTTCTCGTTTTGCCACCCAACCTAACTCAAGCTGAGGGACAATACAAAGTAGGCGCTACATCCAAGCACTTATTACACTACCACACTCACAGTTACTTGTTGCTTCCCTGCTAGTATCCTATAGTTGTTATTTATCTACAAATTAACACTATTTTCATAGCAAATCATCAAGCAAAGCTTCTGCAAATTTGCATTAAAATCCATTAATTGCCCTTTTGCACACTTCCTCACACATTTTTCCTCACATTTTTTACTTAGGACTGCTTAGTTGCTTGTTTCTATTTTCTTACCCAGCAGAATTTTCTCGAATTTTTTTTTGCCTGCAAAAACCTCGCGCTGAGTTCTCTACAATTTTCACATTTTCGCATTTTACACAATTCATTCTATTTTTCCGACTTTTTTTCAATTTTTGGTTTTTTTTTCGCGAACTGATTGCTACAATGTCTATTTCGATGAAAAGAAATTTAGCACAATTACATGAAGCTGCTGGCTCCGGCTCCCCAGCTGCATCATCATACTCTCCTACTTCTATCAAGAGACGCTGCTTACCACTAACTTCAGCTTCAATTGATTACTCCAAATACTACAATAATCAGTTCAATTCTTCGGAAGATGAATCCAACTCTTCTTCAGACGATAATGACGATGATGTTGAAGATGAAAATGAAACAACTTTCTCCATCAAACGTCGTTCTAATAAGGCCTTACAAAAATCTTTAAGATTCGTTGCACCTATCGACTCAAAATTGTCAAAAGCTGTTTCTCAATACAGTGATGACGATGAAGCAAACTTCAGCAATGATGAGGACGATGTCCATCAAGATAATGAAAATAGACACAGCAAAAAAATCGGTAATTTTGCCAAAGCTGATAATCACAGTGATTATAGCAATGAAGTCAATAAAAATGATTGTTTGAAGAAAAGATCACAATCCACTAACGATATTTTAAGCTTCAATTATTCTGTATGCAGAAATAAAAAAGAACAAAGAAATTCCTTCAACGTTTCCGATCTTCTTCATTCTAAAGATCAAACAAATTTGGAAACTTTTGGGACATTCCATCTTTCTAACAAAATGAAGGTTAATCCATTGTCCATTCCACCTTCCGACTTTGCTGCAAGATCTCGTTGTTTTGAATATCTAGTCACTGCTATTGATGAAGCCTGGGCACGTTACTGTGATTCCACTTCATATGATGAAGATGTTGCCTATCATTTGAATGAAGATGAAGGACCAATTGCAAATACCCCTATCTCTAATCATTATTCTTCAGAAGAAGATGAAGGTTATAAGACTGAATTCTCTGCTACTACTAGTGTCACCGAATATGATTCTGATTACCCAAACAAATCTCATAATCTGAAGGTACGCCCTTTCAGTATTCTAAATAATCAAACCAATAATAACATTCAACATAACAGAAGAGTATCTGAAGTTCCAAAAAATCTTCGCTTACAAGAATTGAAAGATCGTTTCACTAAATCGAAGTATTTTTTGGAAGATTTGGTAGACTCTGATTCTTACAATGATTGTATCTCATTTTGGAATAAATGGGATATAATAAAATACTCGATAGTTGACTTTGTCGAAGAAGATGAGGAAGACGAAGAAATTGAGAAAAAAATTGAAGAATTAGAATCCGGCCGTTTCGTTGGTTCATTGTTAGCAAACTAGATTTCAATTAATTTCAACATTTCAAGCAGTTATCAATAAAAACTTTTATGCTGCAAAATTCAAGGTGTATATTAGGTGCAACGTGGCATGGCGTTCAAATTTTCAAGAAACGAAAAAAAAAGTGTATATTAATTAAAAATTTTCCTATATTAACTATATCATACTATTATTTAAAAATTTATAATGGTCCATAAACTCTGTATATTAGAAAATCACAAAAAAATGGCTAAAGAAAAGTTAATAATGGTATAATGCGATTTGTTTTATAAAGATTATAATGTTTTACATCTAAACAGGGGTTTTGGGTCTTAGTTGTTCAATTTCTTCATTGAAAGGAATTTTTGTACCTACAACTTCAAGATCCTTTTTATAACGATCTGGCTCGAAATTGTCTAAAATAACATCTGGTGACATTATAACCCAACCAGGTCTTACGTTAACATGCTTTTCTGAACCTGTTGACGTTGGTATTATATGAAGTCTTCTAGTTGAAGAAGAAAAATTTTCTACAACTTTGTAAATTTCAGATGGAACAGCTGCATTACCTGTTGTTGAATTCTCTAATGTAAGATCAGTATTGACGTTACAATGAATTAAATCTTTATCAGATGATCTACGTACTGTACCTGTAATACACATCCAACAATGCCATTGAACTTCTTCAAGTAGTTGCTCTTCAGGTATCGTTGAATCTTTAGGATAATAAACTGAATTTTTATCAATTGGTATAAATACAAGTTCTTCAGATCTTCTAAATTTTTTTGACCATGTACTTGAATCATTCATTAAAGTAGACAATTCACTGATTTTTTGTGTTGATGTCCAAATAAATAAAAATCCAGGCCTAGCACATAGCTTATCAATTGGTAACTTACTCAATAATGGATAGATTAATTGATTCTCAGTTAATGCTCCAATCATAATCACATCAAACTGTAAATTTTCATTATAATACCACGAGTTTAAAGTCTTCACCATATCTTCTGTTTTAACTTTAGCACCATATGGTCTTAAAGCATATTTCGATATTTGTTGTTCCTTTAATTTGTAAAGTTTCTGTAACTTTGGATAGCCGTCAACTTGTTCCTTTGCATTTCTAATATATTTAAATGGTAACTTCCCAGAATGAATATAATTATTGGAATAATCATTCTTAAAACAATTATTCCTTGAATTACGTTGTTGGTTCTTATATCCGATTTCAGAATATTCTGCTCTATGATTTTTATTTATATTCGGAGTAGACGAAATCACGATTGGAGAAAATGATGACGTCATTGAAAGTGCAGGAATAATTTGAAAATTGGAATTCTTTGATGCTAAAGATATGCTATTCTCTTTCTTCAAACATGTTTTCTTATCTTTGAAATTCAATCTTTTGAAACTTAATGGTGAAAAAGTAGGTGTTTGAATTAAATATGATGCTTTACCTTCAATCACTTGTTTAGGGTTGATCTGTAAATGCAAATGTAGCTGCTCTTTCATGTTCCACATCACTTTCTTCTTTTTAGCTACTTTACCGATACTATCATTATATGGTGATTTTTGAGATGCAAAGGATAGTGTTGGTGTGATTTTTTTGTCTGTTTCTTGCTTTACTTGATTTTCAGACATCTTTCTCATCGTTTATCTATTATCTGTGTTTTAATTGGCTCCCAAAAGTTTTCTAATAACTGAAAGATAAAAAAAGAAGGTCGAGTAATAGTACCAAACTATCGTCAGGTCCTTGAATATTAAATAGAAAGTATAAAACAACAGGATAAATGACTGAGCCTGCTTTTTGTAACTTGTTTCATAACACACAGTGATGCCTTGAAACCGCGAAAAGGCATTGTTTCACTTTTCTCAGACAAAGAGGAGGCTCAACGCAGTTCTCACATAGTGGACCATACAATATTAGAAAGAAAAGTCCTTTGTGACCGACTGGAACTGAAAAAGTCTCGATGTATTACAAAGTTGAGATAGAGCTGACTTAAATTTTGATTACTGGGAGCCTGATTATGAGTTTGATAATAGAGCTTTTTTTTCTTATATAAAGTACATTTAGCCTCAGATGTGGTACTCGTTGTGAACTAACTTTAAGGTATCGGATGCTAAAAACTTTTTTGTAAAGATGCTGTTCCACCGGAATGCTGAAATCAAAAGAAACTATAGTCTAGACCGTTTTTGAAAAGAAAAGCGTGCATCTCAAAAGGTACACTTAGACTTCCTAAAATGGAAATTATTGTTTTTTTGGATCAGGTACATGTTTTTCTCTACTCTGAGTGGTCGATAGGATAATTCTTTCGGTAATTGCAATTTTTCTGCGCTTGCTTTCAATAAAGCCCAAGCAGAAAATTAGAAAATCAGAAAATCAGGAACAAGAATTTTATTCGTTCTCTTCTTAGATTAACGACATAGTACTGAGAAAAGAAAGAAAATTAAAGGTAGCATTACAAGGATTATCCCTATATAAGTAGACACAACGTATCCACTTTTTGAATCAAAGTAAAAAGGTTTAGTAACTATTTCTTTAGAAAAGCAACCAACTTCATTTTCCTTCATTTTCGGCTTTTACCTAGCACTAATTCACTCCTTCATTTCACTTTTTCAACATGCAATTTAACTTTAAGTCACTCCTTTCAATCTTTGCACTTTTGCAAATCATCCATGCTTCCGCAGAAGCTGGTGCAAATTTGCCAAACGTTAAAGTCGTTTACAAAACTGTCACTGTATTAGATCACCCGGTTACTGTTCCTAGTCTTGAATGTGATGATGAGGATGACAATACAACTATTTATCCATCAAATAGTAGAAGTATTGCATCCAAACTGAATGCCACTCAGTACTCCTCTTACTATCCATCTACTTTACAAACAGTGTATGTTACCACGGCTGCAGATGGACAACAAAACACAAACAAATTAGAGATTTCAGCTACTAGCGTTGAATCAACCACCGAACTTTCAGCAACTGAAGAGCCACCTGCACCAGAACCAACTTCCAAAGCACAAAATGGTATTTTTGACTCGCAAGTTCACAACGGTATAGCAACATTTTACTCTGTTAGTGCTGATAATTGTGGCACAACCTCTACTGATAATGATTTTGTCTGTGCTATCTCTAAACAAATGTATGATACAGTTGCTGATAGCCGTTCCATTTCTGAGTACTGCGGTCATATGATCAACATCACCTATAACGGTAAAACCATCCAAGTTAAAGTCGTTGATTCTTGTGCTTCATGTGATGCAAATCATCTTGATTTGTCACCAGCAGCTTTCAATTCTCTTGCTGATCCAAACCTTGGTGTCATTAATATCCAATGGACTTGGGCTTGAAACTTTAAATCTCACTTTAAAATATAGAGTGCATAACTCTGTAATTTACTTCTTTTTTTAATATTTATACCTTTTCTTTTTCTAATATATAAATCAACACAGTTTGGGGAAAAAAAGTTTATCTAGTAAAAAATAGACATGCAAATCAGGCGAGTTAAAGAAAAAAATTGAATAGGGTTAAACTATTTTAATATGGGAGATTTTATGCTTTGGCCCAGGGGACAAATCTAGAAGCAGGAGCTTGAATACCCTCTTGTTTTGGAACGTACTCAATTCTGTGATAAGAATTGAGATTTTTTCTCAAAACGATCTGGTAACATGTAGCTGAACCTTGTCTAGAGATGATGGTGGAATATGAAAGGAAATATTCCCAAATTCTGTACCACTTGACACCATACTTGTTGATAACACTATCTTTGTTGGAAATCCAGTTTTTGTACCAGTTCCATAAGGTTGCAGAATAGTGAACACCAATATTATCAACAGAAACAGTTTCAAAACCTGTTGCTTCTAAACTACTTATAACAAAGTCCAAAGGTGTAGAAGCATCAGCACCAGGGAAAATATATTTGTTCATAAATAAACCCCAGATCAAATCTTCATATTGCCATGATTTTCTTAAACCCGCATATTGTAAGAAAAAGATACCATCATCATCTAACATATCGTAAACTTGTTTAAGGAAAGATGAAAAGTGTCTAACCCCAACATGCTCTGACATTTCTAAACAAGTGATTTTGTTGTACTTGCCACCATTTGGAGGTAATGGCGCATCTCTATAATCGCAACAAACAATTCTAGATTGCTTTGAATCAACACCATACTTTTTCAGCCAATTGTTACCCCACTCAGTTTGATTCTTACCTAAAGTTACACCAGTAACATTAGCACCATATTGAGAAGAAGCATAGCTCGCAAGAGTACCCCAACCACAACCTAAATCTAAAACATTATCACCTTTCTTCAAATCAATCTTTTCACAGACAACCTTCAATTTATTGTCTTGTAATTGCTCTAAAGATTCTTGTGTATCAATATCATGGATAATACCAGAAGTATACATCATTCTTGGACCTAAAAACCATTCATAGAAATCATCACCTCTATCATAATGATCTCTAACTTGCTCCTCATCTTGGGATCTAGTGTGCATAATGACCTCAGGAATCATACCAAAAAGGAAGAATTTGAATAAACCTAAAGTGAAGGAAAATTGGGCCCAATCATGTCTATATTCCATAACATCCAATGCATCACCCTTGAAAGAAACTTTGTTGGCAAAGTATAATTCATGGAATGTCTCCATTGGAATTTTGTTATTACCTTTGTATTTTTGTGCCAGCTCTTCATCATGAAATTCCAAGTAAAATTCAACACCCTTGTTAGGTAATTTAACTTTTTCATTTAATCTTGGAGAGTATGTAGATAAAACAGTCCACCATGCCATTAATATAGGAATTGCGGTAACCACAAAAAAGAAAACAAAAGTTTTCCACCCTAAGCCTAATGATCTAGTCAAATAAAATGGAATAAATAACATAATGGATAATAAAATCCAGTTATTAAAGTGTTTTGATCCTGCCCCATCAGCTGGTAAAGGTGCGTTCTTTATAGCTGGATAGTTAGTGGTTCTGTGACCACAGTCAAAGCTCTTAAGTTCTTCCATTATAACAATGCTTTGAAATTGAATCTGATGAGCTTATTTTCAAAAGAATTCAAAGAGGAAAGAAAACCCAGAAGAGATGCTGTTAGCTAAGTTGCTTCGGTGTCCAATTTTGTTTGACAACTGATGTACGTGTTTTTCGATGAGTGTGCTTCGCTATTCTCGGGAAATCAAATTTCTGCGCTGGAACACGAAAATGAGAAGTTAAAAGGGCAATTGAATGATTTATGCAACGTACTTAGTTTCTGTATCTACTAATATGAGTAAGGAAATTACAACATATAGTGAAGTTGAAGAGATTACCAATACTTTCACATACATGTTTTTTGATAATGTTGTAGTGAATTCCAGAGGGGGGACCACTGCACTGGTATCGCAAGCATTGTTGATAGGGATAGCAGTTTTTGCAATTAAATTAGGTTCTCATGCATCAATTGAGCAACCTAAAAATGCATTACCACCAAAGGAAAACCATCCACTCTTTGATCCATCAGATAAGAACGCCGAGCCATCACCGAAAGAAGAACAATTAACGACCAGTACAGCTATTCTCATGCCAATAATTGCAGGTTTAGTGTTATGTGCAATGTATTACTATGTAAAAATTACTAGTGGCGAGCAGTTGAACAAACTTCTATCAATTTATGTTGCTCTAACCTGCTTTGTATCGGTAAGTTTCACTTTTGGTTTCCTGTATGAGGTAATCTGCAGACGTATTTCTTTCAGCCAAAGTATAGATGCTAAATTGTTAAATGAAAGATACAAAATAACGATATCAAAAGATCGTAAAATACATCCACTTGGTTTTGAAAAGGAATGGGTATCACTTCCGGAGTCAACTTCCAGAGAAAAAATTATCAAAGAGGAATATCTACTTGAAATCAGAGAGGATGTGGAAAAGGTTGATCAGCTGGTTAATTACTATTTTTCAACAGGCACAATTTTTGGTACGACTTGTGGATTGGCTTTTACTGTTTGTTTTTCTTACTTCAATGGAATGAAAAGTTGGATCTTACTTAACATTCATGGTTTTTCTTGTGTTGTTTTGGGAATAAGTATGGTCAAATTTCCTAATTTCAAGATTGCAACGTTATGCCTGATACTGTTTTTTATTTACGATATTTACTTTGTGTTTGGAACTGATGTAATGATGACTGTGGCTACAAAGTTAGAAGTACCAGCTAAATTGGTGATGCCCGTATTTGTCTCCAAAGCGAACCAAGAAATCCAAACTATGATTCTTGGTTTAGGCGACTTAACGTTACCAGGAATGTTTATGGCATTGTGCTTGCGATTTGATTTATACATGTTTCATCATAAAAATGCAAATATTGAGTTTCATCATCTACAAGTATATCCTAAAACGTATTTTACTGCATCAATCAAAGGCTACATAGCAGGTACGATGTTTACATTTCTTATAGTAAAAATTTTCAAAACAGGACAGCCGGCATTGTTGTATATTGTTCCTAGCTTACTATACACAGTTTTCAAAGAAGCTTACAATAGGGGTGAATTGGAGCCTTTATTTCGATATTCCGAAATAGAAGATGATGAAAAAGTAGAGACTAAATTTGAATGCTCAAAAGATACACTTTTTCTAGCGGGAGCTATAAGTGAAACAGAATACGATGATGAAACTGATCCTGATTGGCTGAGTACGGATGATGATGAGAAAGCGGAGAATGAACCTGTGTGTTCCAAAGCTACACTTTTCTTGGCGGGAGATATAAGTGAAACAGAATACGATGATGAAAATGATCCTGATTGGCTGAATATGGATGATGATGAGAAAGCGGAGAATGAACCTGTGTGTTCCAAAGCTACACTTTTCTTGGCGGGAGATATAAGTGAAACAGAATACGATGATGAAACTGATCCTGATTGGCTGAATACGGATGATGATGAGAAAGCGGAGAATGAACCTGTGTGTTCCAAAGCTACACTTTTTTTGGCGGGAGATATAAGTGAAACAGAATACGATGATGAAAATGATCGTGATTGGCTAAATAAGGAAGATGATATCGCTTTTGAAGAATTTTGTGGGAAGTTTTGAAAAAACCAACAATCTAAGATTTAAGATTTACATGATGGAGGGAGTTTATAGTTTCATGTAAATGTTTAATGAAAGTAGATTCATAGAAACTGAAGCGCATCAAGAATGCGTCGCATCAAAGTTTGGCAGCTGAGCCTTACAATCTGACAAAACTTTTTTTTAAGTTGAAATTTTTTATAAATTAATACTTCCCCGACAATCTAACTAGCTTTGAGGACACAACAGAATAGAATATCATATTAACCCAGCAGTTGTAACATGAAGTTAGATACTACATATATGAGATACCTTAACCAGGATGACTGGAAGGTTCTTCAAGCTGTTGAGAGAGGATCTTTTAATCATGAAGTTGTTCCAACAAAATTAATTGGTCAACTAGCACATTTGAAGAGTGGAATAGGAAACACAAATAAGGCCATTTCTGATTTAGCCAAAATTAATCTTATCTCTAGATTAAGAAACGCAAGTTATGATGGATATAGGATCACATATAATGGTTTTGATTATGTGGCATTGAAAACTATCTATCAACATGGTAATATTGAAGAATTAGAGCATACTATTGGTGTTGGTAAAGAATCTGATATTTATAGTTGTAAAACGAAAACGGGTGAAAAAAGAGTCTTGAAAATTCATAGATTGGGAAGGGTAAGTTTCCGGACTGTTCGAAATAAGCGTGATTATTTAAAACTTGGCAAAGGTGGTTCATGGATGTATTTATCGAAACTTGCAGCGCAAAAAGAATATGAATTCATGAATGTACTTTATCATAATGGTTTTGATGTACCTAAACCATTTGACTGTTCAAGACATCAGATTTTAATGGAAAGGATAAATGGTTTCCCCATGACACAATTATATGAATGTAAAGAAATGGAGAAGCTATACAGCGAGTTGATGAAATTTATTGTTAGACTTGGGAACAAAGGTTTAATTCATTGTGATTTCAATGAATACAATATCATGATTGTCGATAACAAGGATGAAGATTTGCCAAAGACAGACAAAAGATTTGTAGTTATTGATTTCCCACAGTGTATTAGTATTGAACACCCTGATGCTGCATTTTATTTCAAAAGAGATGTTGATTGTATCAGAAGATTTTTCAAGCGTCGTTTTAAGTACGCTCCAAAGAAAATAGATACTTCAATGTTGGATGAAGATGGATACGGTGAAGGATTCAAGTACGGCTATCCTGTTTTCAGTAGGGATATCACCCGAGATGGTGATTTAGATGTACAAGTGAAAGCATCAGGATTCAAAAGAAACTTGAACAGTGAAGATTTAGAGTTGCAAGGTGCAGTGAAAAGCTTGAATACCGACGATGGAGAATGGGATAGCGAAGCAGAGGAAGAAAGCAGTGAAGAGGAAGATAATGATGAGGACTACTACAATGATGAGTGGGACGATGATGAGGGGGTGGAAGGAAGTGGAAGTGGAAGTGATGTTGATGGAAACTATGACGGTGTTGAAGACGAGAACGAGCGTATTATCGAGGCGCTTAGTACTGGAGTCGGCAACTTGAAGATGGACTCTTTAGGAAACTATATACTAGAAGACTGAGTCTTTGCATGTGTACTTCAAATGAATCATCAAAGCTTTTAGGAGTCCGACAGGACCGGTAGAAGATCTAGATTTGTAGTACATAAAGAGGGGTAACCCCTTGCCTATATCTTTGTTTGCCTAACAATAGTTTGGCGACCTCTGCGATCCCACCGGCACTGGCCAGCCAATCACTGCTAGCCAATGCAATTGCAGCAGCCCAGACACGTTCGAAAGTGCCGGCGGGGGCAGGAAAAAAGATCGGATCCGACTTCGCTCTGCTGCTGCGGGTGAGCAGCTGGGGGTGGTGGAGGGGGTGTGTTTTTCCCTAACAGGTGCGGCACAATCGAACATGGGGTGCGGCGCCGTTGGCCCCCCGCCTGGGTGACAACACTCCGATGCTGGCCAAGTGCAAGATAGTGGCTGGCCTCCCAGATTGCAGGGTGGTCGCTGTGGAGCGGAGAGAAGTAAAGTGCAGTAAATGTCTCAATGTAGCTCCCGGAATTGCCGAGGGTCCTACCAGGACTGGAGGGGCTGCCTTCTAGATTCCTAGGGAGGGGGTGCCGGAGACGATGTCGGTGTTGGTTTGTAGCTCGACTCATTCAGCAGCCCGGTGCTGCCATTTTTTTCAGTATTTAATGAAACCGACCCCCTCTCAGTTAAGCTTATTGCATTTCTGCTGCACCTTTTCTCTCGTCTTACTTACTTGGGCTTTCAATTGCTTTCTTGTTTCTATTCTCTTTTCCGTAATTACCGTATTTACCCAAAAATGTTCTCCGCATTAAGAAATTCCGCAAAATCAACAAGAGCTTTCACTAGATTCCAATCCACTTTCACCATTCCAGAAAAGCAAATGGGTGTCATTTTTGAGACCCATGGCGGTCCATTACAATACAAGGAACTTCCTGTTCCAAAGCCAAAGCCAAACGAGATTTTAATCAATGTCAAGTACTCTGGTGTTTGTCACACTGATTTACACGCGTGGAAAGGTGATTGGCCTTTAGCTGCAAAGTTACCATTGGTCGGTGGTCACGAAGGTGCCGGTGTCGTTGTTGCGAAGGGTTCCTCTGTTACCAACTTTGAAATCGGTGACTATGCTGGTATCAAGTGGTTAAATGGTTCTTGTATGTCTTGTGAATTCTGTGAGCAAGGTGATGAATCTAACTGTGAACATGCAGACTTATCAGGTTACACCCACGATGGTTCTTTCCAACAATATGCAACTGCTGATGCAATTCAAGCTGCTAAGATTCCAAAAGGAACAGATTTAGCTGAAGTTGCACCAATTTTATGTGCCGGTGTTACCGTTTACAAGGCTTTGAAGACTGCTGATCTGAGAGCAGGTCAATGGGTTGCTATTTCTGGTGCGGCAGGTGGTTTAGGTTCACTTGCTGTCCAATATGCAAAGGCAATGGGTTTGAGAGTCTTAGGTATTGATGGTGGTGATGCAAAGAAAGACTTATTCCATCAATTAGGTGGTGACGTTTTCGTTGATTTCACCAAGTCTGAAGATATTGTTGCAGATATTAAAGCAGCTACCAACGGTTTAGGTCCTCATGGTGTCATTAACGTTTCTGTCTCTGAAAAGGCAATTACCCAATCTTGTGACTATGTTAGATCTACTGGTAAAGTTGTTCTTGTTGGTTTACCATCTGGTGCTGTCTGTAAGTCTGATGTTTTCCAACATGTTGTTAAATCTATCCAAATTAAGGGTTCTTATGTCGGTAATAGAGCTGATACAAGAGAAGCTCTCGAATTCTTCTCTGAAGGTAAGGTTAAATCTCCAATCAAGATTGTTGGTTTATCCGAGTTAGCTCACATTTATGAATTGATGGAACAAGGTAAAATTTTAGGTAGATACGTCGTCGACACCACTAAATAGACGCTCAGTCTTTAGTATTCTCATCAACTATTATTTTATTTAGTTTTAATGAAATTTATGAACTCCGTATAATCTTCGATCTTTTCCTAGTTGTTGCTAAGCGTAGCGTCAGTCACGTGTCTGCATGTGGATACATGTGCGGCTTACCCCTCTATTACAGATACTGGCACTACTCTCCATGAAATCCGTGGATTTTAATTATTGTTGCACACGTTCATCTAATCCCTACAGAAAGCATCAATTTTGATTATAAAAGCCCTACTAGAATGTCTTGGGAGCAACATCGTTTTTCATTTTCTCCTCGTGCTCGTGGATGTTATTTGGTTACTGATGAAGTTGTCAGAAACTTACCATCTTTGAAAGATTACAAAATTGGTATCTTACATTTATTTTTACAACATACATCTGCAGCAATTTCTCTCAATGAAAACTGTGACCCTGATGTGAGAACTGATATGACAACGGCTCTCAATAATGTTGTTCCAGATGACCAAGGTGAAGTTTTCATTCACACAGACGAAGGTCCTGATGATATGTCTGGTCACGCCAAGTCCTCAATTGTTGGTGTTTCATTATCTATTCCTATTAGTAATGGGAGATTAGCTTTAGGTACATGGCAAGGTATTTATTTAATGGAGTTCAGAAATTATAGACATACGAGACACTGTATTGCAACTATCCAGGGGCAGAAATCTTAACCTTGTCATGAAAATACATCATCTCACAGAACTAAGTACTGATGTCGCATGTATCGGAACTAGGCTAAGATTGAGAAGTTCAGTTTCTATGAGTAGAGAGTGCTTTGTCGTGACCTTTTTCCAAGTAAATTAGGGAAACGCTTACCGAGCAGCCTAGAAATTTTAACGGTTTTTTTTCTTGGCTAGAGCGTCATGCTATTTTTCATTCCATTGTTCTAACCATGTAGTTGTGAGGTGAACTGGTGAATTCAATTTTTTATTATATCTTTGTTTGTAATTCAATAAGCACCACTATTTCTCATATTGTTTAGCGTAATTAGAAGAGCTTTACTTCTTTGGAAGCAATCACTGAAAACACAAGAGATGCAAACAAGTAAGAACATTCAACTCCCGAAACAAATGGATTATAATGATGGTGAGTCCATTTTCAAATTACCTAGTGGTATGACAAAGAAAAGAAAGGGACAATCTGCTGAAGATTATCAAATACAAAAATTAATGTTTTGGAATTCAGGACCTGTTGTTCAAAACCATACTTTTATAACAGATTATGTTGAAAGAATTTTTTTGAAAATGGAATCCGATAAATCCTACTCTATATCTGACACTTCTAAAATCGAGCGAGAAAATGCATTGCATGGTCTTGAAAAGCTATACTATGAACGAAAATATGATCAATGTTTAGAAAAGGCAACTCAAATGAGGGATAATATATTCACACAAAATACAAATCTTGATTTGGATTCGAAGAAGAACAAGAATTTGAAAAGAATTATTAATGAACTTGATTCAATCTCAAAAATGTGTTTGAAGAAACTACAGCAACAAAACGAATCAAACCTTTCCAATCTATAAGTAACGAACTATATCCTTTATACATATATCCTAATTTCTACGGCTCCGACATTTCTCTTTTTCATATCAGTATTAGCATCTTCATCGTTCAAAATTTCATCTAAAACACCAATAGTCTTGGTGTAAGTATCTACTACAAAATTTTCATTCTTGAAATGTATTCCTATATTCAATACTTTTCCTATACTTTTACCCATACCTTTAACTGTAATATAATTGAGTTTCTTACTTATATTACCACGTCGTACTAGGTTTCCCCTCTTGTTGGGAATTTCATCAAATTTCGCAATCATTTTATTAATTCGTTTAACTGCTGACATGAAGGGAGTAGATGATTTAACGTAAACAGTTGTATCTAACTCAACATGATTATATTGCCTCAAAGGAGGATGTTTTATAATTTTGGATTTCGAGTTCATTTATCTCTAAGAGATGATATGCGGACGTCAGTTATTCTCACAACTTCTCTTATGGTTTGCTTCAAAGGTGGGGGAGCCTCATGTCTAAAAACTTGAATGAGATTTGTCGCTTGATCTACGCATGTAAAGCCAACACACCTTTTCAACAGAACCAATAACAATAATAGAAACGCATTGAAGGGTACCATATACCACAAATTAATTAACTTTCATGTCAAGTAACGATAAGAAACTAATAGAATATGCACTTGGATCTACAGAATATATTGATCAATTCATACCAATCATCAAATCCGAGTTGGGTTCACAAGGTAAATTAGATGATTTGATCGATAAAGTTGTATCCATTAGTGGGGAAAAAGAATCTGAACTCCAGAATATTGCATTTAGTTCAATTGATGATATTGAAAATAGTGTTGCTGTGATAAATAAGATTGAAACTAGTTGTGAGAATATTGGGAAAAAAGTTTCATCTATTAATAAAAGTTTAACAAGAACAGGTAAGTCGTTATTAGAACAAAAGAAAAAGGTTTTCAATATCAAACAAACGAAGCAAAGAATTGAAGATACAAATAGTCAAATAAACTCATGTTTAGAGGTGCTTAATCTAGTCAATAGAATTTTAGAGCTGATCAAAACAGAGGACTTTTATAGAGCTTTAATTTTGTTGAAATCATTATCATCCAGTAAAGAAAATGAAACTCTCAAGTTCATTGATAGATTCTATGACTCAATCCCTTCATTTAAAGTTTTAATTGGTGATGAAGCTTTCAATCAATTGAATAGGTGGTTGAACCTTAGTATAGAGAAAAATTTAATTGAGTTTGGTGAATCTATATTTGAGAATTTCAATAATATTAATAATGATTGGTTTGAAAAGCAAGCTCAAAATATTAATTTGATTAATTATAAGGTTAATACACCTGTTGAAATATCTTTCAGGAATAGTGAATACAAATATTTTGACCCATTGAGCGCCATGAATATTGAACTACAGCCATTCTTTCATTCAATTATAGTATTCAATGAGCTAAATCAATTAGATAATTTGAAAGAGTATTTTACCAACGACATGCTCAGAAGGGTAGATCATCTATTTATTCCCATCAAGGATTCTGTTAATAAGCTTAACGTATTTTCAAGTAATGAATCACTAAAAATTAATTTATTTTCCTTATGCTCTTTCTCGATTATTGATAAAATAATTAACGAAAGGACTGATTTCCAGGTGCGTTCAATCAATGAAATCAATAATACTTTCAATTCTATTCAAAAGACTTTCATACCAATTTTGAACAGTCATGTGGATTATTACGATTTTGATGCGCTTAATGATTTTGTTGAACTTAACGATATCCTTGGTACTTATCATCAGGTATTAACTGCTTACAAATTCAATGCTGAACCAATATATAAGCTTCTGATGAAACTTTTCAACAAGTTTGTACAGAAACTCATTGATAACTTTAGAAGAAGCTACTCTAGTTTGTCATTACAGGATAACTCACAGTCATTGGTGGTGAAAAATCTACAAGATTATAATGAAATTTGCAAAGATCTCTTTTTTGAAGTTAAATCAGAACCAAAATTCCCAATGACTCTTCCGTTCTCTTCCATTTATTATGATACCTGTCGATTGTTAAGAGAATTCATAAATGATATATATACATTCGTTTCTCGATACTACATATCAGATATCAATCTAATTATACTTAAAATTGAAAAATCAATTGATTATGTACTTTCTGATGTGGTGTTGAAAGATTTAGATGATAAAATCAAGTCTACTTATAAGGAAGTTGTTTCACAGAATTTGATTAATCTTGATTTCTATCTTAAATCTATTCCAAAAATTGAAAAATATTTGAATACATCAAATGATTTGATGATTATGAGAACAAGAAATTTCTCTAATTTAATAAAGTTGTCATCTATAAGTGAATTCCAGAAAACTAGAAGGGCAGCAATTGAAAGTATGTTTATGCTCATTGATAGTAAGATACATTCCTTATTCGATATGGTTGATTTCAATTGGGAATCCGAAGAATTGAACAACTCTCCAAACACCAGTTTGATTGATCTGGTTGAATTTTTACAGGGGTCATTTAGACTCAACTTTTCACATCTTCCAGAATCAATTAAATCATTGCTTTTATTGAAAATTCTTGACAAAATTTCCAAGTTTTTGAATGATTCAATATTAGAGTCTAACTACGTAACTGAATGGTCTATTCAGAATTTTTCAAAAGATTTGAAGTATATAAAAGACTCAATCATCAAGTTTTTCGACAATGATTCTGAAGTCAATGAAAGTTCATTGGAGTCTTTGAAGATATTATTCTTAAAATCCGAGCAAATTGTTAGTCTACTTAGTGAAGGTAATCTAGACAGTTATAAAATCGATGAGGTTAGATATAGACAATTCAATAAAATTGACAAAGATGAAGCTGTGATTTTAATGAAAAAGATTCGTAGGGAGGAAGCTGATACTTTTGATATGTCTGACATGCAATCAGTTGTTGATCCTTCTCAAGATGATACGAAATCATTATTCGGATTGAAAAGGTCGGGAACCTTCAAATTTTCCAGGTCATAGAAACATTAAAATTTCTATTTTTTTATACACTTATGTATACTTTCTCTGCACTGCCTAACTTAGATTCCCACGATAACCAATCACTTCTAGTGTTGGGGATCAATCCCATTTTATTAAGTTTCCATAAACCAACCAACAGATTCCCACAACAACATATTATGTAAACACCTTTCATTATATTGATATCGTAAGAGTCGACTTTTGCATCTATACTTTCATCGACCATTTTGAATTTTGCATGAACATCAAGCATTTCCTTTATTGTGTTGATGAACAACATGAAAAGCATCATAATTGGAATAATTTGAATATCATTTGGTGACATATAGTTCATCCCTATATTCATTAGAATATTTTTTCCAGGAGCAACAGCCAGTTCCCATAGTTTCTTCTTTTTAAACTTGATTAAGTCATAGTTCTGAACTTGTTGCTTATTTTTCGAACTTGAATTTGGTGCCGTTTCAAATATTCCTGCATCTAAATCTGCGTAGGCTGTTGGTGTATATCCCCTTGGAGTGGGCAGTATAGGCTTTTTCTTCTCTGCACAAGCTTTTAATATCTTGTCCTCATTTTCATATAGTTCAGTCCAATGCATGTTGAATCCTTTGAATGGTGTTAGAATCGTGGGATAGCTGAGTTGCTCAGAGAAATGTTTCAGGTCCACTTGAAAAAGCTGTTAGCTCTGGATTCAAAATTTCAAATTACAACACACATTGTTGGAGGTTTTTTATTACGTGTAAGATCGGGAGAAACATACAAAACATATCGCCCATCACAGAAATGAACAGACTTCTCGTTTGTGGGCCAAAAACATTCAACAAAGCGGAGCTAGTACAATGTCTGTTCAATATTGATATGCCTTTTGAGAACAAGATTCCGGGATGTTCGCAAGCGGGCATGATTTGCGAAGATCTGATACTCTCGACGAAATACTACACTGCTAAGATTGGTGCTTTCATCGATGAACCGGATACCGATGATCCAAAAGGCTACAAAAGTTGGATCAGAGAGCTCTCTGAACCTGAGGCGAAAGAGCTACGAGACGTGTTGCAGCTGATTGTGGTGATCTTCCCTGGAGAGACGGAATACCTCATGTGCCAGGACGAGATCGCCCAGCTGAGCCACCTGCTAGACTCGGAAAACCTGCCTCTTTGGGACGGCGGGCTGGTCCTGGCGCGTGCCGACAAAATAGCCGACGCAGCCGACGCAGCCGACGCAGCCGACGCAGCCGACGCAGCCGACGCAGCCGACGAAGGTGAGGGAGAGTGGTCGCTGAGCCTCCAGCAGATGCGGGAAGAAATGCGGCTCGTCAGCTGGCGTGCAATTGAACAAAATGAGGAGGGCCGGGACATGAATGGTGAGGAGGGTACCGTGGGTCTTGATTTCGACACCGCCCTGGCCAGACTCAGAGAGGCAAAGCAGAAGCATAAAACCACGGGTGACTTCACGGAGAAAGACAGAGCTTTGTTAGATCTAATTGCCCAATCATTTCTTTAGTAATTGTGTTTCCATTTCCACACCGTTAATACATCTCTTTCAAATTTTCAGTCTACTATGTCATCTTCTGTCAACCGTTCTTTGATCCAAACAATACGTTATGCTAAACAGAATCAACTTTACCTTCATCAGATTTCTAACCAATTGACAAAGATCTCCTTTTCTAAAAATCCCGACAGCTTACATTTTGGAGTATTGAAGCCAAATCTGATTGGAAAAGATCTTTCCAATGTTATTATTACTCCAGACAATTTTCAAGAACACAAGGATTTCCTTCCTGCATTACACAAAATGGTACAAAACCACATTACTGAAGATCAAACATATACTGTGGATGCTCTGAACTATCCAGGTTCCTTCATGCCTATTGGTGATTTCAAGGTGATTCTTGATTTTATGAATCAAAGACCTGATATGCCAAATACTATTGGATTTATCAGAGTCTCTAATGATATGCAAATGATACCCGAAAGTTACGAAAAAAATGATATGTACACATTGTGCAACATTGATGGTGTTATCAAACTTTCAGACTACATGGCAGAGAAAATCAAAGAATACATTTGATCATCTTTTCTCGAGATTATTTTAATACTTTATATTGTTATACAACTATTACATTTGTATCAATGAAGCGGTAATTTTTGTTGCATGTATCCTATCGTTTAATGTAGTCCTCAAGTAAATTAATCAACAGTGTGCTCTTGTCCTTACCCATTTTGTGCATATCAGACTCTAGTTTTTCATCTGCTCGTAGTATCATCATATCGAGTGGTGATAAAAGTGGTAGATTATGTGCCCGACTTAATGCAACTGAAATTGCATAAACAATTTTAGTTTTGTTAAGATCGAAAAATTCTGGAAATTTCGGACAATCAGTAACTTTTCTGTATGAAAATACAATACTTATGAGCTCAACATAGTACTGCGACTGTGAATCTGAAAATCTATTTTTTAGCTTGGATGCAAAAGTCAAACCTTCTGTGATTGTAAATATACCATTTTTGAGATTGTACATTAGGCGTACAATTCCGAGTCTAAATAGAATTTTAGGATTCTCAACAAAGAACTCTGGATTTACCGATGTCAGAAGTTTTTCAATATCATCATATCTATCTTTATACATTGCTTCCTTGACTTGTTTCTTCAATTCACATATATCAAAGTTTTTCTGTCTTATTTTGCTAATATCTTCATTCTTTATATCAAATATATCCTTTTCCAATCCCTTAGCAGTATCTGCAAAACCATTATGCTTTAAATAACCCAGTACAATAGAGTTGATAAAATTCAACTCATTCTTATTGTTTCTCAGCTTAGGATTATTTTCAATTTTTTTCATCACTTCTTGTTTGTTCCTTTTCACATAATATTCTATATCATACATAAACATTTCTTTTCGATTAAATCCTAAATTCAATCTTACACCTGTCCAAGATCCAAAACAAACACATGGTAACAATCCTTTAGAATTGGCCTTTGCTTCTGTGCTTTTCCTCAAAAATTTATCGACTGATTTGATTTCACCAATGTAATTCCCGTTCTTAGTAGCAAAAAATTCATCTTTCACCAAATTAAAGCCTAAACCAATAGTATCCCCTTTACCAAATTTACACAATTGTTTATCCTCCTTTTTCCCACACCATACAGTTAAAAGACCATTTTTACCATACCAACTTACAATTCTATCATCAGGGACTCTCAAATCAAGATTACTTATTGTAAAATTTGTTATATTTTTCGTTTCTTCACGTATAAAACCTATGGCTAGATCAATTTCAGAACTTGTCCCCTCAACTATTGTGACTTCAAAGTAGAAAATTCCCAGATATAAAGAAGGTGAACAATCTAATGGAACGGTTACAACTCCTCCCTTATTTGAACTTCTTGGATATATATTGAAAAAATTATTCTCAATTAAACCTGTTTTGATTTCCATTGAATCATCAGAAATTTCAACTTGATCGTTACCCACTAGATTCCAACTCTTTGGTATTTTGATATCCTTCAAATCATTTGATGGCTCTTCGGTAATTGTATGCACATCACTGTTAAATATAGTGTTACCATCCAAATAATATCCACCATTGACCCTATCAGAATTTGAGTTATCAATACCTAGTAGTGCACCCATATTAATTCCTGTATCTGATTCTTTAGGTTTATTCGTACTTGTCATTTCTATAACTTTGGATAAATATTCTTCATTTTGAACACTGCCATCAAGGAAATGTGAAGGATGCTTACCTAAATATCCCTTATTAACTAGATGAGTTAATTTCCGCCATCTAAGTGCATCTGGAATTAATACTGTTGTATTTTTAGACTCTTCATGCTCGAGATGACTATTTATCGCTTGATATTGAATATAGAACGGTATTTGACTTGTACTTGTCATTCCGTCAGACAAACAAATGTAGAAGATCCCAATTGTCGTTGATGATACTACTACTACTGATAAGAAGAGGCTGATCATTATATCATGAAAAGCGCTGGTTGAGAAAAGTAGCCTGGCTGTGCACAGATACCCGAGCCACCTAAAATCCCTGTGTTGTAAAAAAGTGCGGGGTACACACATACTAGTACGTACCACTACAATTATTACGTTCTGTTGTTAATTAAGCCTTAAAATTTAACCCGTTGAGGAGAACTATATTCACCTTGTAAATAATATACAATCATGATTTTTGCTTTTGATGCTTTATAGAAAGACGTAAATCTAGCAGTTGATGCGTTTAGAAAAAAAGTAAAAGATCCAGCTGGAAACAAACTTTTAGCAGAATTAGTATCTGTAGTGGTCTGGCTTGTAAGGACCTTGTTCTGGCAGAGATAAGTATTCTGCTTGAACTGGAGATAACTTGGTTAACTTAACACCCAAGTGGTCTAAGTGACATCTTGCGACAGTTTCATCTAAAATCTTTGGTAAGATGTGAACACCAACAGAGAATGGACCGGTTTTCTCGAATTCTGGGTATTGAGTTCTGAATTCTTTGTCATCTGCCTTGAATAAAGCAATCTGAGCTAAAACTTGGTTAGAGAAAGAACAAGACATAACAAATGAAGCATGACCAGTTGCACAACCTAAGTTAACTAATCTACCATCTGCTAATAAGATAACGTGTCTACCAGATTTCATTAAGAATCTGTCAACTTGTGGCTTGATGTTAACACATTCAACAGCATTTGCTCTTAACCATGCAACATCAATTTCAATATCGAAATGACCAATGTTACAAACAATTGCGTCTTCTGGCATTTGTTCGAAATGTTCACCAGTAATAATATCTCTACAACCAGTAGTAGTGACAAAGATTTGACCAATCTTTGCAACTTCTTCCATAGTGTTAACTTCGTAACCAGAAACAGCTGCTTGTAAGGCATTGATTGGATCAACTTCGGTAACAATAACTCTTGCACCCATACCTCTTAAAGCCATAGCACAACCTTTACCGACATCACCAAAACCTGCAACAACTGCAACCTTACCTGCAATCATAACATCTGTAGCTCTCTTGATACCATCAATTAAAGATTCTCTACAACCATATAAGTTATCAAACTTAGACTTGGTAACAGAATCGTTAACATTGATAGCTGGAACCTTCAATTGACCATCTCTGATCATCTTGTATAAATTGTGGACACCAGTGGTAGTTTCTTCAGATAAACCGAAACAACCTTCTAACATTTCTGGGTATTTTTCATGGACAATCTTAGTTAAATCACCACCGTCATCTAAAATCAAGTTTAATTTTTGACCATCTTTGAATGCAAATAATTGTTGTTCAATACACCATTCGTATTCTTCTTCGGTTTCACCCTTCCAAGCGAAAACTGGAACACCAGCAGCAGCAATTGCAGCAGCTGCGTGATCTTGAGTAGAGTAGATGTTACAAGAAGACCAGGTAACTTCTGCACCTAAAGCAACTAAAGTTTCAATAAGAACAGCAGTTTGAACAGTCATGTGCAAACAACCTGCAATTCTTGCACCCTTTAATGGTTGAGATGGGCCATACTTCTTTCTGATATACATTAAACCTGGCATTTCATTTTCGGATAATTCGATATCCTTTCTACCGAAGGCAGCAAGGGAGATATCTGCGACTTTGTAAGTTTGGGAAGGAGCTGACATTTCTGATAAACAACTGTTATTGTGGTCTGGAAACGAAAACAAAGAAAGGGAGGATTTCCAACACTAGTAGCTAAGAAGAGGATTATGAAATGCTTAAATATGACGAGACCTCCTTCTTCACATGCTGCAGAGTCCACACTGGAAAATCGACCGCTGAGCGTTGCAGGATCGCGCGCACTGTGGTGCATGTGAAAATTTTTACTCTGCACGGGGAACGAGCGGTACGACATTCGACCACAGAGGTCGATCGGCGCCAGAGACACATTGTGTCACGTGATACAGCCCGGAGAGTGGCAAGACAAGGATAATATAGATTTATAAGGATACAGTGGTTGATATGTTACACAGACAAAGAAGTAGAGACTTGTAAACGCTTGTGAATGGAAGAAGCAGTAACGCTAATCTTGTACACTCCCATCACGAGGCCTGTATTCGATCCCCTGTGCATAGAGGTCATTTTTGATATCATCTGGTAGTTTACCAGAGACTCTGACTGCGTAGAAACCAGGGACAAAGTTCTCAATTCGGAGCCACTTGGCCACCCAAGACTCACTGGAACCCCTAACAGCAACTAAACCTTCAAAAGTCGGTGAGGCACATTCCCTGATTACATCATCATTATCCTGGAAATGTAACACAGATTCGCAATTTGGACAACCTTCATTTCTGAACTGACTTAGACTCTGTACTATCCCACAAAGTAAACATGCTCTGTTGAGTTTTGGCGCAGCTCTTCCTCTCTTTGCACCAGACATGGTTAAATGTATGAACTGTTTGGGTTGCGTTGCAAGTCAGTACTATAACTGTATTAAAATGAAGCTCAAATTTGAAGATAAATGATTTTTTGCTGATGATTCGCTGATGGGGTGAGAAGAGAGATTCAGAGACACCAATAGACGTGTCATTTAAAATTGAACAAAGAGTAGTTTTGAGCTTTTTTTAGTTAATATATCCGTATAAGTGATAAGTCGTTATGCTGCTTAGGAATCACAGGTCAGCTTCAAGGCTGATACCGTCAATAAGTCCCAAGAAACGGAATTTTTCAGTCCAGCCAGTTTTTGAATCTCTTCAACATGCTTCTGAAATGCTTATACAAGTTCATGCGGATTCAGGATTACCATGGTGGGTATTTATTCCCTTAACAACATTTACGATGCGTACTTGTTTTACTCTTCCCATTGCATTATATCAAAGAAAAAGCCTTCGAAAACAGAATGAATTACGTCCGATAATTCAAGCTACTGTACCCGTTGTTCGTGCCAAATTAGCATCAATTGCTCAACGAGAGCAAGCTAAAACATCTTCAATAATACCTAATGAAAAGTCATTATTAACAGCAGATAAAATCATGATTCTAGCTGTAAAGGAGAAGATGAAACGTCAGAAACGTTTGTTTAAAGAATATGGATGTCAAACATGGAAAATGATGTTACTACCTGCTGTACAAATACCACTTTGGGTTTCATTTTCTTATATGTTTAGGATAATTACAGGATGGACAGATTTTGGTAAATCGAAAATAGATATGTCTTTAACATCAGAACATTTCCTACATTTAAATGATCTTTCAGTAAATGATCCATATTATGTATTACCTATTACATTAGGTATAATAGCATTAACCAATGCAGAATGGAATTTTAAAACTGCAGATTTGATGCAACTTACAACTAGAGGTAAGAAGAATAGTTTAAGGGCAACACCATTTGATGTTATTATAACACTATCTCGTTCATCATTAATTTTCCTTACAGCAGTATCAACACAAGCACCAGCAGCTTTAGTCATGTATTGGATAAGTTCTAATACATATTCTTTAATTCAAAATATTTTGATGGATACTTTTTTACCTTTAAGATATTCACCATATGGTAGATTCCATAATCCTATTAAAGTTCCTAATAGTGCAACACCTATTATTAAATAATTTCATGTCTATAGATGAAACGATGTATACCATAATCATAAGTTTTAAACCATTTACCAATCAAATCATAAACTAATAAACCTTCAACTCTATCACTTGTATCCCTTTTAATGAAATGCCTTGAAAAAGTAGCAAATCCGTAAGCACCAAAGAAAATTTTATATAATGGTTGACCATTTAATTTAATTATTTCACCTTTAATATTTTTACAATCAACTGAATCACCGGTTTCACTATCTGAGATTTTTACAATTACACCTCTCGCTTGTGAAGCATCAGACCAAATAACATCACCAATTTGAAGATTTTTCGATTCCCATAATATATTTTCTTTATCATCATCTTTTTCTTCCTTTTGAATTAAAAGATGACCTGAATATTTTAAAATGAAATCATTATAAATTGAATGAACAATCGCACGATTTTCCCAAATATTTTCAATTGTATCCCAAGATTTTTTATTTATATAACCACCACAAATTAATATTTGACCTTGAATTTTACCGAATCTTTCAACACAGACAATTTTATTTTGACCAATTTCTTTATAAATGATTTGATCTTGACCTTTTAAATCATCAACTCTTGAATTTGTTTTACCGAAAAAATTTTTGAAAATTTTAATGAAAAATTGTTTATTCCTTTCAGGGAATCTCATTAAAATTGGTGGCATTTCATCTTCAGTTCTAAAATAAATATCTTTACCATTACTGAAAATATAATAATTTTTCTCATTAAATTCAACTAATGCACAATAATCATTAAATTTAATATTTTGGAAACCTAAAATTTTAGAAATTTTCTCAATTATTGCATACCTGAAACTACCAATCATATTACTATCACCACAATAATAACGTAAAATACATTTATCTTCCAAACATGGAGAATATAGAATTGGTTGATTTGAAGATTCAATTATAATATGAGAATATTGATTGATTTGAGTTTGTAATAATGAAAATAAATATGATATTCGTTCAATTATTGCAACATTTGAATTAAATTTTTGTAATTTAAATTTTAAAATTATATTTTTGATTATTTTATGACGTATTAATAATAATTCATAGTAACGTGTATCAAATAACGATAAATTCAATAAAACATTTTCAAGATCAGTTTCAAAATTTGAATCATTAGATGATAATTCTTCATAAAATTTATAAGCTTGAAATTGTTTACCATGTTCTAAAATATTACTTGCAATGAAAATTCTATCTAATCTTGAATTTCTGAAACTTTGTAATTTTTGAAATTTTTTTGCACTGACAAAATTATTTGAGAATAAAGTTTCAGTTGGATGTAAAGTTTCACTTAATAAGCATGGAACAAAATTTTCAAAATTCAGGTAAATTTTACTCAATTTATTTTGAATTTGTTCATTATCGATTGACTTATTTAAAATATCAGTAATTAATTGTTTAAGAAATGAATCATCATTTTTTTTCCTTCTAAAATACTGGAAACAAGTTTCACCTTCCTTTATTCGTTTCTTATAAGATAATTTGTATGGATCATAATCTGAAAGGTACCATAATTTCTGAATTTTAGGCCACCATACAGGATCTGATGTGAATTCAGCATAAAAATGTTTATTCAATAAAGCTAACGAGAAGATTTCCCTTGGATGAAGTAGAGTGGTTATTTTAAGCCATATCTCAAATGGCAAAAAATCATCCATTTTCCCTTCCTCAAGGCGATTGATTGGATAAGTGGGAGGGGAAGCTTATTCCTCATTGTACAACACATCAAGAAAATTGCGGAGTAGGAAAGGAAAAGTAGATGCGAGTTGAAACTTTTGTTTTTCTTTTTACTGAGCCTCTTTGAAAGAGATGTATAGAAAGTAAGCGCGATTGTGTAACATGCTAGAGGGGGTTAAAGCTTATATAGTAAATATGTAAGAGATTCTATGGAATGTAATGAAATGGAGTGTGTAGAATGCCATATCAGCTGAGTGGTTTCATGATTTCGTCGTACAGCATTTTCTTCAACTGTGGTATTGTCAATTGATCTTTTACTCTATCGAAATCAAAGAAATCATCAGGTAATTTTTCAGCTATTGGTTCATCGTTGGGCTCATGATAGAATGCAACGTAAGGATGATTCAAAGCTTCATCGACGGTTATCCTATTTTTAGGATTGAAAGTTAGCAGTTTCTCTAATAAATCTGTTGCATCAGGGTTTGCATTGGGGAATAATTCATTGAAAGGTCTTTTCCTTTTAAAAGGGATCATTTTCAAATATTCTTTTGCTCTCCTTGATTTGATTGCATTGAAGTCATCCATTGAAGGAGTACCTAAGATATCTATTATTAAGGCAAGTTGATTATGATAATCTGTACCAGGGAATAGAGGTCTACCTGATAGCATTTCAGCCAATATACAACCTACAGACCAAACATCTATCGCGGTTGTATATTCTTGGAAAGTAAGCATAATCTCTGGAGCTCTATACCACCTTGTTGCCACATATTCTGTCATGAAACCGAAATTATCCTCTTGAGAGGCAACACTTCTAGCTAAACCGAAATCACAAACTTTCAAATCACAGTTAGAGTTTAATAGTAAATTGGATGGTTTTAAATCCCTGTGAAGTACATTAGCGGAATGTAGAGCCTTTAGGGCACGCAAAGTTTGATAAATAAAATATTGACAATGATTATCAGTCAATTTTTGAGTTCTTATCACCCGATGTAAATCTGTTTCCATCAATTCTTGAATTAGATAGACTTCATTGAAACTCTCGAAATCATACGGTATTTGGATATCTAAAATCGTTATGATATTCTCGTGGTTGAAATGCTTTAAAAGTTTCAATTCTCTCAGCGTTCTGAGACAAAACATTGTTCGCTCAAAGGGCTGAATCTTTTTGATTGCGACTTTGTGTTTGGTAGGTTTGTAAATAGCGGAACAGACAATACCGTAGGCACCTTCACCGACTATTTCCTTGATCTCATAGTAATCGGAGACGTTGAACGTGACCTTTGTTTGCGTGGACATCAGTCTTGGTCTGTATGGGGTATAGGAAGTGAAGAGGTTGAAGTTCTAACGAACAATGAACAGAGAGACTCAGTTGGATAGAAACGGTGCTTGAGAGACGAGAGTGGAATCAGGGAGAAGACGGGACCTGCCGTTTGCGGGGAGCAGGGGTTAGGGGCTAGGGCTAGGGGTCGTAGAGCGCAACGGTGCTGGTTGGTCGATACGGGGCCGCCTGGAGTGTACGTGTACCTGGCAACGTCTGAACCGTCTGACACGACATAATTAATGCGCACAGCAGCTGCAGTGCACGCGTGGGAGGCCCAGGCTGCTCCGATTGTGCAGGTCCATCGACTGGATCAGGTCCATCAGGTCTATATTTAGCTTTGGTGCGGCTGGGGAGGGGGCTGGGGAGGCTATTGCTTGACACGTGACATACATCAGGCTGAACCGAGCCGAGCCGCGGAAAACAAGGGCCGCTACGTCACGTGCGGCGGCGCAGGGCTTGCGTCGCCAAGAAACCCTGCACGCGCGCGTCTGCAGCAACGCGACACCAGACCAGCGAGAGAGAGACGAGCCAGAGAGCGAGAGAGAGTCGTTGCAGCGAGTGTGGGTGTGAGTGTGTGTGTGGGTTCTGTGAAAAATTCAAGCAATGGTGGATTTTTCATGTTCTTCCACCTCTACTCCTCCACTCCTCCGTTCGTTCTCCTCCTTTTGCAACTCTAATAAACAAAATGGTTAGCATTATTTCCAAGAAGAGAAAGCTTGTCGCTGATGGTGTCTTTTACGCTGAATTAAACGAATTCTTCACCAGAGAATTACCAGAAGAAGGTTACGCTGGTTGTGAAGTCAAGATCACTCCAACCAAGACCGAAGTTATCATCAAGGCAACCAGAACTGCTGATGTTTTAGGTGAAAAGGGTAGAAGAATCAGAGAATTAACTTCTTTAATTCAAAAGAGATTCAACTTAGCTCAAGGTTCTATCATCCTTTACGCTGAAAGAGTTCAAAACAGAGGTTTATCTGCTGCAACTCAATGTGAATCATTAAAATTCAAATTATTAAACGGTTTAGCTGTTAGAAGAGCTGCTTACGGTGTTATCAGAAACGTTATGGAATCCGGTGCAAAGGGTGTCGAAGTTATCATTTCTGGTAAATCTAAAGGTGCTAGAGCAAAGGCAATGAAATTCGGTTCAGGTTTCATGATTCACTCTGGTCAACCAGTCAATGATTTCATCGAAGTTGCAACTAGACACGTTCTTTTAAGACAAGGTGTCCTTGGTTTGAAAGTTAAAATCATGAAAGATCCTGCTCAAAACAAGAAAGGTCCAAGAGCTTTACCAGATTACGTCAACATTATTGAACCAAAGGAAGATGAAAGAATTGAAACTCCTTCCGTCATTGTTCACAAGGCTCTCCCTGAAGAAACCGTTGCTGAAGAAACCGCTTAAATTTGATTATTCTGTTATTTCAATTTTAAATAATTTTGTAAATTGTTTAAGCTTTTTTTTTCTTTTTTGGCATCTAAAATTATGCACAATCAATCTACTCTCCTTTCGCTATATTATTACTTAGTTACAAATACAACATACAGATTATAATGGTTAGTAAAAAATTAAACACATTTTTTTTCACTTCATTTAACTTCAGTATTGCTGAAATTACGATTCTAAAGCAGTTGATCTTCTCTTTTGTTCTCTTTGATAATACATGTTTAGTAAATCAATTGCTCTATCAACTGCAATCTTAGTACCAACTAAAGTAATCTCTCTTTCATTCTCATTTTCACTCTCATTTTCAATTGCAACAGCACAATGTGATTGAATTCTAATATCTTGAATTCTTGATCCTCGTTTACCGATTAATGCACCAATATATTCGTTAGGGAAACTAATCTTTTTGATAATCTCTTTACCAATGATTTTTGGATCATCTCTACCAATGTTATTATAATTATTGTTCATCATCATATTATTATTGTTGTTGTTGCTGTTGTTTTTAATGTATCTGGGTTCTAATGGACTACATGGATGATAATAAAGTGTTGATGTATTACCTTGGTAATCTCTTAATAGATATTTCGAAATTTCATATAATGCATTCCTTAAATTATTAGAAGTACCTTGTAATTCAATAGATCTTTCATTGGAATTTTCTAAGAAATCTTTAGATGCAACCATTTTAATATTATTGTCTTCTTGAATTGATCTAATTCTTTCACCACCTTTACCGATTAATGTACCGAGATGAGAATTTGGAATTAATAATCTTAAAAATAAATTGGTCTTAAATTCTTCACTCTTATAATTTGGTCTTGCTGATAATGGACGTAATGGTGGATATTCATAACTAATTAATCTTAATGGATTTGTACCATTCATTTCACATTCTTCAATTGTTACTAAATTCGCATCTAAAACAAATTGTGCAATATCAACTAATGCATCAGGAATATTTTCAACTTTACCTGTAATTGTTAAAATACGATCAATACATCCATCAACAACTTTTGAAACACCTGCTTTAATATCATATTGTTCCCTAATTTTGGTAATATTTGATCCTTCTTTACCAATAATTGCACCTGCCTCTCTTCTTGAAACTAAAACACGATATGTAATCAATGCTTGATCTAAATTAAAGGAGTTATTTTCAACTTCATGGTTAACTTGGTGGATTTCACTTGTTGGTGCAGTTTCTTCCTTTGTAACTGTTGATGGTTCAGAATTGATGGTGGTGTCGAATAATGAGTCAGAGCTGGTCATGATGTTAAGAAATGGTGGATGATGATTTGAGAGTACTGGTTGTGGAGAGAGGTGTGATTGAATATGAATGTACCTACCTACCTGAATGAACCTGACAAGATTGCGTTTGGTTTGTATGCTCAGCAAAAGCTTTGTGTTTTTTTTTCCTTAGCTTCTTCGTTCTTTTCTTGTGCAATTTTATCAGCGAGAAACAATTTCTCTCAAATAAACAATTTCTCTCAAATCGCCCACTCACTACTCAAAAAAGCTAGCGAGATGAGTCCAGAGTTATAACACTCAACTCATTGCGGTCTTTCAATTCACACTCACAAGTATTACAGGGGAGACAGACAAGTACACAAATATTATAGACAATGGGTAATCATGCAGACTACTCGAATTTTGATTCGGATCTAGATAGGGAATCCGCTTTGCAGCTTGTCATCGACTCTTATGAAGCTTTAGCATCTTCCCAAACTAACTGGGTCGCTAATCTCGCCAATTGTAGTTCCTTATTATACTTCTGCTATAAGAATTCTGATGTCAATTGGGCTGGCTTCTATCTCTGTGATCCAGAAGTTGAAAATTCTTTAATATTGGGGCCTTTTATGGGCAAAGTAGCTTGTCAAACGATCAAAATTGGTAATGGTGTATGTGGTACAGCCGCATCCACTTTGAAAACACAATTGGTACCCAACGTTGAAGAATTTCCAGGGCATATTGCATGTGATGGAGAAACTAAAAGTGAAATAGTTGTTCCTATTGTGCAAGATGGCTTGCTCAAAGGTGTAATGGACCTTGATTGTTTGAAACTAAATGGATTCACTGAACTTGATCAGAAATATCTTGAAATTTTAGCTGAAAAAATAGCCCAAACGTGCAAATTTTAACTATATAATATCTTCTAATGCAATGTCTGTACAGTTATTTGGTTTCATATAGTGATATCTGTATACTTCTGAGACTATAAAGCCAGAAGCAGAACCGCATACATTGGCAATAATATCATGAGAATCAAAAGTACGGAATGGGGAGATGTAATGTTGGAAAAATTCACTCCCAATTGCACCAATAATGCTACACACAAAAATTGTAATTATTCTTAATATCCATAAATGTGACGTATCTATGGTCCAGTAAAATCCTAAAGTTATTAAAAAAAACATCGTAAAATGAAACCATTTATCGTGTGGGAGAGATATGTCAGCTAGTCCAAGGTACAATGATATCAAACATATTATCAAAAACAATACTAATATCTTGATACGTATTTGGAACATTTATTGAATGATGTCGAGGTGAAAGCAGATAAATTGTGTTGTTCCAAAATTAATTATAATTTCAAACTATCAAACTCACCCACCATTTTTGATTTTGGTGGCTCGTCACTCTATGACAATTACATCTCTTTTATCTGTCGGATGTAACAATAATTCTCTGCCATAGCCACCAAATGAAATTATCCTGTTTTCATTGCAATGAATGATTTAAAATGTGGTGTTTGTAACTCCACCTACTGTCCCAATGGATTCTATTGCTCAAACTGTGCCAACTTTAGATTGCTAAAGCACAGGTTGAACATCATACATACTCAAACAATAAACCAAAATGCGATAAGAGATATTAATACTGTTCTTGATTTATGTTTTGGAAATACTAACAGACAATTTTTGGAAGATTATGCAAACGGTAAGTTGGAAACACAAATAAATGGTATCAGTAATGATTCAATTGCACGTTTAGCCTTTATGCTCATGAACGTAAATATTCAAGCACATCATAATCAGCTTCGAAAAATTGAAGCAATAATTGAACAAAGGAAGAAAGAAAACAGCAATCTAATGAGTAAAATTGGGCTATTAAAACAAAAGAAGTATAAACTTGGATTACAAATAGAAAGAACGAGAAATTTCATAGGTAAACATGTTGACCTTTCTCAAAATGAGATAGTAAATTCGAGAGTAGTTTGTCAGCAATGCAATACAATTAACAAAGTACGACAGCAGAAAATTGGTAGAATATTGAAGGTATGGAAAGTTGAGTATTTTAAAGGACGATTGAGTATTATGTCCATTCCAATTATCCCAATTACAAATATTACTACCTATCACATGAGTCTCATTCTTGAGTCATTTCTCAAAACGTGTCAATTCCTTTCTATTGTAAGCCAAGTATATGGTATGCCAATCGTGTATGAAATGCAGACATATCGAAATGAGTTACAAATTGGAGGTAAGTTGCTCAAATTTCATGGCTTGAACAAGTTTTCTGAACTAAGTAGCTTTGGACAGAGAGAATTTTGTGTTGCTATAAGTAAAATACTTCAGAACATAATAACAATATTAGTTCATCTTAAGCCTACTTTCAGATCAGAGGATCTCAGTTTCCATGACTTACTACGCTATGACAAATTATTGATAAGAATAGTTGATATACTAATGGAACAGACTAAACCTCAGGAAACAGAAATAGTGCCAACAAGCCTACCAAGTAAAGTGCAAGAGTCTTCATTCAAGTGGAAATGGCTCAAAGGTGAACCCCCGAAAGTCAAAGAACAGAATTTACAGTTGTTGAAACATATAGAAACAAACTCGAATCGAAATGATGCTGCCATTATTTTTCAAAAGACACTCGATTTTGCAGCTTTAACAAACCCAAAGGCGTTATCACCTCCAACCCTTCCTACAGCAGTTGTTGATGGTTGGGATCTCTTGTTCGAAAATAGACTTGTAGCAGCTCTTGTGGAGCTCATAGTTCTTTGATGATATTTGTGAAAATATATTGAAAAACGAAAAACTGATATTATTGTGAGAGAATATCATAGCTGCTAATGACTTCAAATAATCATCAGTGACTTTTGAATGTTGATTGTTAAAACATTCCCACTTAGATAAAGATTTATGCTGTTTAACTCTAAAAGTTTAATATCATTACATTGGTTTTCTGAGCTGCTGTTATGTTTACTGAAAACCAGCTATTCTTATCAATAAATAGTCAAGATGTATATGCTGCCATTTGAAACTGAGAACTAAGTTTAGAGTAAAACTGCTGTCACGTTTTGAGAAATGTCACAAAATCCTTATACATAGCACGTTTGCCCATCATAACTTCTAAAAGCTCTATAAGTTTCAATTAAACTTTATTTCAATGATCTTCAACTCTTCATCAGACATAGACGTTACCTCATAAAGATCGAAAACAGGGTATGATGCCTGTGGTCTTCTAACTTTACCGGAAAGCGATTAAACTCGCATAATTCCGAAGTAAATCTGAAAATACGAAATTGTAACTCCAAGTTCAGCTCGGCAAAAACTAATTATCTGACCATCAAACGTTTCTCTCTCATATTGTAATTGCAATGATATTACGTTTATGCTTCCTGGTAAACATCAAGTAGTAACTTAGTACCTATTTGCTTTGCAGACGATCGTCCCGCTGGGCTTGTCGTAACCCATGCGCGATGGCTGCTTAAGCTGTTTCTATGTAAGCTGGCTGCTTCATGTACACCCTTTTAGTCCGCAAAGTTAAAGGGTGGTCCAAAAACGCCAACAACAACAAAATGCTTTCAGATAAAGAACTATGTATGTATAGAAATTAAAGAAGATTAGAAAAGATTACTGATTACTAACACGAAGATCCCCATTGCGATAGACGAATTAAACAAGAAAGCTGTTACACAAGGTTTCAACATCAAACCACATCTTGACTATAACACTGTTGGTGGTGTTAATGGTCCATTGGTCATTCTAGAGAATGTTAAGTTTCCAACATATAACGAAATTGTTGATTTAACATTACCGGATGGAACAACAAGAGCAGGTCAAGTTTTAGAAGTTAGAGGTGATAAGGCAGTTGTTCAAGTTTTCGAAGGTACATCTGGTATTGATGTAAAAAAGACAAGAGTTGAGTTCACTGGGTCAAGTTTGAAAATTCCTGTTTCCGAAGATATGCTTGGTAGAATTTTTGATGGTTCCGGTAGACCAATCGATAACGGTCCAAGAGTATTTGCAGATGACTACTTAGATATCAATGGTTCCCCAATAAATCCTTATGCAAGAATCTATCCTGAAGAAATGATCTCCACTGGTATATCAGCAATTGATACTATGAACTCTATTGCGAGAGGTCAAAAGATTCCAATTTTCTCAGCATCTGGTTTACCACATAATGAAATTGCAGCACAAATTTGTAGACAAGCAGGTTTAGTTAGACCAACTAAAGATGTACATGATGGACATGAAGAGAATTTCTCTATTGTTTTTGCAGCTATGGGTGTCAATTTAGAGACTTCAAGATTTTTCAAACAGGATTTTGAAGAAAACGGATCACTTGAAAGAACTTCATTATTCTTGAATTTAGCTAATGATCCAACTATTGAAAGAATTATTACCCCAAGATTGGCATTAACTACTGCTGAATATTTAGCATATCAAACCGAAAGACATGTTTTAACTATTTTAACTGATATGTCTTCTTATGCAGACGCTTTAAGAGAAGTTTCTGCTGCTAGAGAAGAAGTTCCAGGTAGAAGAGGTTATCCAGGTTATATGTATACTGATTTATCTACAATTTATGAAAGAGCAGGTAGAGTTGAAGGTAGGAATGGTTCTATTACACAAATTCCAATTTTAACTATGCCTAATGATGATATTACTCATCCAATTCCTGATTTAACAGGTTATATTACTGAAGGTCAGATATCTGTTGATAGACAATTAGATAATAGAGGTATTTATCCACCAATTAATGTTTTACCATCATTATCTAGATTAATGAAATCTGCAATTGGTGAAGGTATGACTAGAAAAGATCATGGTGATGTGTCTAACCAATTGTATGCTAAATATGCTATTGGTAGAGATGCAGCAGCAATGAAAGCTGTTGTTGGTGAGGAAGCATTGTCCACTGAAGATAAACTATCTTTAGAATTTTTGGAAAAGTTTGAGAAGACTTTCATCTCACAAGGTGCTTATGAAAACAGAACAATTTTTGAATCACTTGATTTAGCATGGTCTTTATTGAGAATTTATCCAAAGGAAATGTTGAATAGAATTTCTCCAAAAATTCTAGATGAGTTTTATGATCGTGAAAGGGAGCAAGACGATGATGAAGAAGAAGATGATGAAGATGAAGGTAATGGAAAAAACTAATCATTTTTACTCTGTAGAGAAGGAGATACATATGTATACATGTTTAATTATATATAAATTGAAAAACGTACAAAAACATTATAACCTTGTATACAACAATAATTTTGGACAAAGTGGACTCAACAATGCATAAACTCTGGGCATCCTATCTCCGCATTTTATAAAATTCATTTTTGAGAATCGTGCTAGTAACAGAAATTTATCCAGCCTCCATTCCTATCGATGAAAATTTATTTTAGATTTTTCAAACAAATAAACCCATCAATTCACTAGTAAACGATTACTAGTATTAATGATGGTTAGACTTCTTGATTTACCAACTGAAATCCAACAAAAAATATTTGCCCAGGTTCCCAATGAGTTAAGACCAGTCTGTCGTTCTTTCCTAGTACTACATAACGAATTATACATGAATGCATTTATATCAAAATTTGGACAGAAAGGTTTACAAAAGGTTAGAAATGTGCTACCTTATTTGAAAGATTATATAAGATCATTTGATTATTGGAGGGGGTCTATAAGAAAAGTGATTGCAAGAAGTTATAAATTACAGGATAGTTCAGATATTGATTCCATATATATCAAAGATTCATGGATATTGATTTATGGTATTTTCGCAAATCGAAGATTCTATGTAGATTATTTGGATTATGATATTGTTGGGGACGGAATAATGAATTCAGTTAACGTTAATAAAACAATTGAATTGATACCTGGATTATACAATTGTTCGATTGGTATAATTATAAAGAACAATAATGCATTGAATACTACTAATATAAAAATCAAAGATGAATTTGGGGATATTAAATTGAATTATAGTGCACCTAGTCATCTAGGAGATTTATTACCACATCATAAATTTGTTCTTCTCAATCTTGGAGATTTTGAAATTCAAAGACCAAATATGAAGATACATGAAATCGATGAACCTATAGTTGATGATGATGACCAATTTACAATGAAAGTTACAATCGATGTAAAAGAACTAGATGTTTTAATGAAGTCTGATTATATTTTGTGCTTTATGGATATCAATATGTATCAATTGAAAGATTGTTATATTGATTCTATAAGTAAAAAACTTAAATGTAAAGATGAGAAATTTTGGTTTGCATGGTGGATAGAAAATCAAGAACCTAAAGTTTCGAATGTTGTTAATATTTTATTGAAAAGACTATATAGAAGTATTGATGGTGGAGATGTTGGGAAGCTTGAGGATTCAATTGATATTGAAACTTATAATGAAGATTTCTACTCGAAATTGAATGAGAATGGTGAATTACTTCGACGTGATTTCAAATTTACAACACCACGAGATCGGAAAAGGTATGAAGAATGGTTACAAAATCGTATGGAAAATATAGGAAATAAAGATATATATCTTAAGGAACCCTTAAAATGGAAGATGAATACAATAGTTCAGATATAGGTTGTGTAATTTAGTAAGAAAGTAGTAACTGTGAGAGAATCAAATTTCGGAGTTTAGTAACTGATCCATTTAACTGAGCCACATTTTTTTGGGGAAACACATTTTTGTTTGCTCAATTATGCTTAACTTCCTCCATCTTACCTTATTGATTCCGAAACTGAGTAGAATAATGGCTGACGGTCTACGTGCTAGGAACTCAGTCGCTGAAAACATACCGACATTACAGAGACACCCTTCCAGACTTGATGAGAGGTTGACAAAGGCACAGCAGTTAGATATTAGAGCACATCAAAGGACATATCAAGGAGCATATATTCGAACATGTATAGGTTGTTTCTCATTTAGTTTGCTAATTATGAAATTATTTTCACAAGAGTTTATGTCTATTGGCTTGGTTTTCCAGATATATGGGTTACTACTATGCATTATTGGATATTCTAGAGGTATGAATATGGATTTATATTTCCTTGATTTTAGTGATGATAAATGGTACTCTGAAGTTGATCAAAACAGTCAGGATATTGTAGATGGCCATATAGAAGTTGACAATAAATACTATTTCAAAACTAGTGGGAATTACGTGATACTGTTAACAATACTATCATGCGCATGTTATATTGTTATGTTTATTTTGTTGGCAATTATATAGAAAGAATTATGAATCAAAGTATTATTTTTATAAACTAATCAGTAAGCATTATTAGCGACTGATTCAATAAGTTGATTGACTGGCTGATATATATATATGTATGTATGTACAAACAAACATCTAATCTTCCTTGACACCACCTGTACCTGCAGTTTCTGCCTTTTCAATAGAAGATTTGTCGGTCTTGACATCACCACCAGTTAAACCAGCAAGGAAGAAAGGTGGTGCAGCAAATGGTCTCTTCAAATCACCAGTAGCCTTGTAACCAAGTAAATGAATCTTAACGATATTAGATTCAAAAGCACCTTTGATTGGAGTAATAGATTGCATAACTAATGGGTTAGCGTATTTCATGTACAAGTGCATAAAACCTGTCATTGCTAAACCGGTGAAGATACCTTTAATAGCAGCGTCAACTTGCTTCAAGTCGTAATCCTTGACTGTAGTTACAACCAATTTTTCCTGGGTTTCGCCGGCCATCTTGTTAGGTGGTTCTAAGTATTTGAGGGTAGTCAAGTCGTTCTTCTTGACGATGGTGAATCTGACATACATGTAGATCAGAAAAGTAATGGTTTGACCGACAACGAAAGCTAGTCTGACATAGAAAAGGGTGTCTGGGTTTTCGAAGTCAAGTCTCTTGGAGACTTGCATACCGATGAGCATAAGAACAAGGTTGGAAACTGCGGGGTTCATGACTGGCTGGCTGGCTGGCTGGTGCTGTAGGTGTTGCTGATGCTGTGACTGTTGCTGCAACTGTTGTCAGCCTGGATGTGCCAGTGTTCCGTTTCTTCAGGTCCACTTCGAGTCCTGCGATCGCCGTCGCCGTTGCGCTCAACGGAAGACGCCCACGTCGATCGGCGCGGGCGCGTGGCGAGCACAGTTTCGCGTCTCGCGTGTTCTGTCGCGTCTGTCGCGTCTGTCCGTTTTGTTGTGGTTGCATTGCGTTGTGTTAAAGAGTGCTGCAAAAGAGGTTCACCAGGACAAGACAGACACGACGTCGCTACAGCAGCAGGGCCAGTGAAGCGATAGATATGCAGAATCCGGGTGCCTCCACGGCTTTCCCGCTGAACACAAGGAAGAGACAGCTCAATTCGCCCCACCATTACAGTGTCGACGCAGACGTGGACATGGAAGAAGAGAACGTGATAAACGACCTAGAAAACGGTACTATCTACAGCAAGAAGAATCACGACAATACCGAGGAGAATAACAGCGGCAAGGAGGGAACTTTCAACGCTTACCTGGACAATGTGAGCTACATGGATACTCTCAGTGATTGTGGTAACAAGGAAAACATCGGCGAGGAGGAGTACGCGTGCTCAACACCAATGCACAAATCCCACAGAAACAACTTCAATTATAGCAAGCTAAACATTAGTGGCAGCAGCAATAGGAGTAACCGGAGCAACAGCAATAACGTTTACAGTAACGGTAGTAACGGTAATAATAAACTCAACATTGTTACATCATCACCTAATATGAGGAAATTTTCATTACGTCGGAGTACTGGTTTACTCAATTTATCGATAGAAGCTAGTCCAACAACTGAACGAATACTCAATTCCAGTTCCAAGAATAAAAATGATGAGATGTTGAAAAGTTTTAATGAACTTTCCTTTAATGGTACAACCAATTCTTTCAAGAAGAAGCAAACATCAATTTTCGATACACCAACATTCAGTAACAATTCACCTATGCTTTCAATTTCTTCCAATAGGAGAACCTCATCACAGATGCAAAAGAAGTTGGAGAGGAAACTGGAGAAATATAAGGATAAACTATCCAATGTTTCAATCAAAAAGTTATCACCTATAAAATTATCAAAGAATAATCCTTTCAAATTGAACAATGTTTCATCAAGTCGAACTGATTCATCTATTGAAAGTACAAAAGTGCGACATATAACGTCAAACAATAGTTCAATGATGCAAATTGATCAAGGAGTTGATTTTGAAGATGATGAAGATGACGAATCATCACCTTCTAAACATGCATTTACAAATAAGACTGTTAGGCCTTTCACAACTGGTTCTTTACTTAACAGTAAGAATAGCCATAACAATAACATTAACATTAATAGCAATAATGATAATTTAAATAGAAACAATAATTTACCACCTGTTGATATTGATTTAAAATTTGTCAAACCTTTACAAATTGCATTTACATCTACAGGTTTGAAAAGTAAATCTAGTACAAAACGAATAAAGAGCAGTATGCCTGAAACTCCAATGAAGAAACCACCAATTTTAGTTAATATCGATAAAATAAGGACTAAAAATATAAATTCAGCACCAGCTATAACTACACCTAATTCAACGTTTAATGAAAATTCATCAATTTTCACTAAGAATTATTCAAATTTAACAGATCATTCGAATGTTTCTAGATTGAGTGGAATTGATACTTTTGATTTACAGAAATCGTTGCATAAATTTATATCAACTGATAGAAATGATGAGAATGACAATGATAATGAGAAAGATATTGATAATGATAATGATAATTTTGCTGAAGAACGAATTCACAGTACTTCTACCGATTACGATGAAGTCAGTGAAAATGAGAAAATACCTTTTTTCAATAAAGTGGAAATGAATTTTGAACCTCCAAGGATATCACCTAGTAGTGGTTCATCATACTGGCAACGAGCAGATTCTCGCAACACTTCAGCACAATCATTGATAAAAGATGGTAGTACCAATAATAAGAATAATAGTGGTAATCATATTTTCATACCACCAATCAATATACACAAGAACAATTCGAGTTCACCTAAAACTCCTAATGATATAGAATTTCTGAAACCGGTAGTTGAGGAGACATCGATAATCAATCCTGAAGCTGATCCACATTTGATTCAACAATTTGGTAATTGTAAACTTATTGGTAAAGGTGAATTTTCGATTGTTTATGAAGTTAGTTTCCAGAATATCAAATACGCTGTTAAGAGGACTAAACATAAGATACCGGGACCAAAGACGAGATTACGGAAATTAGAAGAAGTTGAAATACTTAAATCTTTGAAGAATGAGAATTATGAAGGATCTAATGATTATGTACTTACATTAATTTCAGCATGGGAAGTTTCGAATCATCTTTATATAATGACTGATTATTGTGAAAATGGATCACTTGATCAGTTTTTGATTGAGCAATGTGAATCATCGAGGAGTAGATTAGATGAATGGAGAGTTTGGAAAATATTATTTGAAATATTAATGGGATTAAAATGGATTCATTACAATAAGATATTACACCTTGATTTAAAGCCAGCGAATATTTTTATAACATTTGATGGTACGTTGAAGATTGGTGATTTTGGGGTTGGAGTGAAATTACCTATTCCACCTTTCTTTGATAGGGAAGGTGATCGTGAATATATTGCACCTGAAATCATTTCAAAGCATGAATATTCGTATGCTGCCGATATTTTCTCACTGGGATTGATTATGGTTGAAGTTGCAGCGAATGTTGTTTTACCCGACAATGGTACGCCATGGCAGAAGCTCCGGTCGGGCGATCTAACGGATGCAGGTAAGTTGAGTTCAGGTGAACTAGATAGTAAAAGTCCCGTTATCGATCAAGTTATGAAGAAAGTGGAGTTTTGGACGCCGTACTGGTTTTACGACGGCAACTCGACTTTGGACAAGCTCGTGTCCTGGATGATCAACCCGAACCCGCACGTCAGGCCAGACTGCCAGACGATACTGGACACCTGGGAGTGTGGACTCGTTGAGCTGCGCAGACAGAGCGGTGCAACAATCTACGAAGGTGAGTACGGGCCGCCGGTGAACCACGCGGAGCTGGAGCTCGAGCAGCGCACGCTTGTCTCCCGTGGCTGCGCCCGCATCGCAGAGCTGGCGGACATGCATCTGCGTCTGTAGACCGCTGTGTAGACGTGTAAACTGGAACAACGGATCGACGTAGCCACCACCGAAGACGTAGAGAGCGTAGACAGAGAAAGCAGGCAGACCCAACAGACGATAAGCGGTTATCGCGTGCCGCTCGCACCGCGATCTGCCGCGGTTTTCCACGATCAATCAGCCTGTGCTGTGGCTGTCGCTGTGTAGAGGTCTCTGTCTCTGTGTCTCTGTCTGTCTTTGTCTGTCTGTCTTTGTTGCACAACCTCCACGGCACCTCTGCGCCGGCACCCACTGACGCCAGCAGCACCCATCGCCCCTCTCCGGTCTCTGTCAACACGTGCACAACCGCCCGGGCCACCTCCACGCCGCATCACGCTCCCCGACACGCAAACACGGCTGCCAGTCGCAACAACCGGTGCTATGGATCACAGTGACGAGAATCTCAACCCGGAAAAGCACCTTCCACCCGCCACGCTTCCGAGCTACAACTCCAGCACGCTGTCCACACCCACCTCTGGAGCACCATCTGCATCCACTCCCACTTCCATGTCCGTCTCTATGTCCATGTCCATGTCCACCGCCTCTCCCACGCCTGCCGCACGCACCGCTGATTCCATCACCATTTCCGCCGGAACCGGTAACGGTCAAAGTAATGGCAATGGCAACGGCAACAGCCACCAAAGCAAGAACAAGCCGTACCGTCAGTTCTTGACAACTCTACTAGACAGCTCTACCAACAAGCTCGTCCATATAGCCTCGCAACCAGCTCCAGACTATATTGCTGCAAAGAAACGAAGGAATAGGGTATCTGTTTCCTGTATGAGTTGTAAAAGGAGGAAGATAAAATGTGATAGGGACAGACCTCTATGTGGGAGTTGTAAAAAGCATGGTTATATGATTTGTGTCTACTCTAATAATGATGATGGTGATGGTAGCTCTAACTCCGAAGTGGATGAACCAAACAAAATCAAGAAGGAAAATTTGAAAAATGAAACAATTTCAAATTCAAGCTCCAATTCAAATTTTATTGACGATAGTTCAAATGATGATGAGCATGGTGAAGAATTTAAAAATTTATTGTTAGCATTGGATAAATTGAAATTAACTCATGTACAAAATGATGAAATAGATCAACTGAGACAGAAAATCGAGAATTTGAAATTTTATTTAGATGATAAAAGTATTATGTATTCTAAAACTTTGAAAGGTTTAAAATATATTCAAAAATTCAATTTGAATCCTGTTTTACACGCTAATTCAACTTTATCACTGAACTCTTTTGAATTACAGTTTGGTGCTTCAACAATCACAGGTTATTCTGATGTAGATCATTATATGGGTAGTATATTTAAAAATTTATTACCTAAGATTGAAGAAGATATAAATTATTGGAAAAGTCAATATAGTGTTGAAATTTATAGGAAAGCATTAGAAGAAATCATGATTCAAGAACATTTCAATGTTGCTGATAATAAATCTTGTTTGAATAAAACTTTCGATGATGTTAAAAGAAGGAAATTCGAATTTATTTGTAAATTATTAGAAAATTATTTTATCAATTATGAAACTTTCTTTGCATTATTAGAGAAATCAATTCCAGTTTGTATGATTTCAATTCCAATTGTACCTAAAATTTTAATAGAAAAATTAACAATTAAACATTTCAAGAAAAATTCAATTGATGGTTCATTAAATATTGTTGAAATTGAAAATGATTATGATTTTTGTGAAATTTTAATGGTTTTAGCTGTTTTAAGATTCGGTTTACCTAAATCTGAAAATGTTATTAAAACTCCTAAATTTATTAATCATAAAACTGTTTTACAAGAAGAAAATATTTTAACTGATTCTAAAACTGATATATTAAATTCTTTCTTAAAAATAATTATAAATGAAACTGATTTATCTCAAAAATATAATATACCAATGTTAGGTACTTTAATGATTCTTTATATGATTTCTTATACTCATAGATTCAATTTTAAATCTGAAAATACTGGTACAGGTTTAAATTATGGTATAATTGCAATTTATATGGCAATTAATTTAGGTATGTATAATAAAAATTTACCAAAATCAAATTCAAATGATAAATATTTAAAATATTTTACAATTAATGATTATCATAATACATGGAATTTAATTATGTTTGTTGATACTTTTAGTAGTTTTAATTCAGGTTTACCACAATTGATTAATTCAAGTATTGATCATATTTATATCACTGATTTTGTTGATTCAAATTGTGCCAAACTTTGTCATTTTTATAGGAAATCTTTTAGATTATCAAATGGTTCTTATGATAAAGATACTTATAGAGAAGATTTAGAAGATTCAAATTCAACTGTTGTTGGTGGTGTAACAATTATTCAATATGAAAGATTTTTAATTGAATTTGAAAATTTCATTGTTAATAATTTAGAACCTGCAAGTGTTTCATTATTTAAAAATGATTTAGTTGGTGTTGCTACAACAATTAGAAGTTTAAACTTATTATTATTTCTTTATTATAATAGTTATTTCACTTTAGTTAAAACTTTTGAAACTTATAAAAATGGGGATTCAATTAATAATGAAATTTTAAAAGAATTCATTGAATTAGAGGATCGATTTTTCACAAGATGTATACGATTTTCAGTTGTTTGTTTGGTCAATTTAAATGTAACATTGGTTACATTATCAAATGAAAGAGGTTCATTTTATGAGAAATATTCATTCGATTTAATGCAAATTTTCACTAGAACAGTTTACACTTTAACAACATGCGTTTGTAAAATTATTGCAATTAATAAAAAAAATGGTATCGATGATAATAAAAAGGATTTCTCTTTTCTACTTGATATAACTAAAGATCAATCAGAAAATTTATCTAAATATTTTGTTGCTAATCAATGTAATGCATTAGAAAATTTCAATTTCCCTAATGATATAATTGAATTGAATAAAACTGTTAATGAAGCTTCTCAAAATATAAATGCAATGATTAAATTAATGATTGGTTTCTTTTTCAATACTTCAAGATCATTGATTTCTCAAAATTTCATGTATTATGCATTGTACAAATATTTCGTTATTGCAGTGAAATACTTTTATGAAACACCAGGGAAACCTGAAGATTTTAATGTTGATGCATTTTGTCAACAATTCTCAAACGTTAATTGTACATGGTTTATCAAGAAAGAAGATTCTTGAAAAATATCAAACATTACAGCATACAAAAATAGCTTTTTCTCTCCCTTTTCTAAATTTCTCAACTACACTACTAGTACACTATCCCCACTACTTCCCCTATATATAATATTCTAAACCCTTTTTAAACACTCCGTTAATTCAACGGCAAGTGGAGGAGAAGCCCCTTTTCCCCGTCCCCCCTTCCCCGTCCGGATACTCCCGAACGCTCGCAGATCCGGCCTGTCGGACTCGCCCGGGCTGTCGCTCATTCCCGCTCGCTCTCGTGATCACCACTGCTCACTTTTCCACTCTAAAAACAATCACATGAACGGTGCCCCCAGTCATCATCACCGTTCAAGAGCGGACCGTTTAACTTTTGGGCCGCTGGTCTAGTACGCACGGCAATTACTTTTTCGGTTAAGTCACTACCCACCACACCCACACCTTTCACTTCAACTATTACGAATACACCTTGCCGCAAACAATCAACACGCATTTTGCAGACACTGAAAAAGGGAAAAAAAATTAAACATTAGACACGCGTTAGATAATATATATTAGAGATTACAGATTACAGATTAGAGATTAGACATTAGACATTAAGCGTTAGATAATATATATTAGAGATTACAGATTACAGATTAGAGATTAGACATTAGACATTAGACATTAGACATTAGACATTAGACATTAGACATTAGACATTAGACATTAGACATTAGACATTAGACATTAGACATTAGACATTAGACATTAGACATTAGACATTAGACATTAGACATTAGACATTAAATAATAAAACAAAAGATCAACGATTTATGCAAAATGACAGAAAGCTACCCCTTATCACGAATTATAAAGAAACCCCAGAGTCGGCCATCCTTTGTATGTACAAACTGTAGACGGCGGAAAGTTGGTTGCGATAAATTGCATCCTTGCACAAGGTGTGTTAAATCTAAAATTGCAAGTACCTGTTCATACATTTCGAGTCCTGCAGCTCTAAATGAGAATACTTCATTTGATGCATCATCACCTATAATTATAACGAAAAACGTATTAGAGAATACTACTCCAAATAGTCTACCCACTTTTGCTTTCCAACCTAAAAATTATGGACTGAAATCTCCTGATGATACCTCAACTATATTACCTATAAATACACAGAAAAGCCCTAGACATTCAAATAAATTATTCAATTATGCAAGTGATGTTTTCAAAAAGCCTTCCTTCAGTGAAGATGAAGATCATAATATTACTTATCATTCACCTTTATCATATGAGGCAATATTCAATAATAATAAGCCGTTTGTTAAATTTCAATCAATGTTCCCTTATCTTGAAGATTTAAAAGAAGAAGTTAAAAAGAGGAAAGAATTAAATGAAATTTCAAGTAGAGAAATACTGATTTTAAATACAGTTTTCCATGAAGCTGAAATTTTAGGGTTTATAAATAATTTCGTTATACCAAACCTTAAAGCTATTAATGAAAGAATAACATTCTTTGATTCAGAACTTAAAATTGGATCATTCAATTCTTTCTTACCAGTTTTAAAAATTTACAACAAACTCAATGATTGCTTTATTAATGATCATGGAATCATACGTTTTAGGAAAAAAACAGTTGTCTCCGATTATGCTGTTGTAGCAGCTGCTTTAGCTGTTGTACGTGTTGTCTTATTATCAACTGAACATGATAAAAATATTACTTTCAACTCACAATTGACTATTGGGTATGATACTCTTTCAGATAGTATACTAAGATTTGTTTCAATATCAAGTTTTAGAACTAAACCAACATTTGATGCTTTGTTAGCAATCATGATTTTTAGAACTTCTTATTTTATTTGTGATTTTGTTTCTGTGAATTCAAATTCAAAACTTTTCTTTGAACTTGCAATTGAAATGTGCGTTAAATTAGGAATTCATGTAAGATGTATTGCAATTAATGGTTATACTGAAGAAGAAGTTACAACTGTTTGGAATAATTTACAATTCATTGATGCTGCAGTTTCTGTTCATACGGGAGAAATGCTTAAAATTGATTATAAATATTGCATACCTAAATTATACGATTATTGGGAACCAATTGTTTTGTATTTTAGAAGAGTTTCTGATACTTTTTTAAGCACTCGACCTATAAGCTTAAATGAAATGTTAGATTTGATTGATTCAGTTGGTAAATTATTGAATTTATTTAAACCTTTTGAAAATATTTTGAGCGATACACAATATGGACCAGTACAATATCTATTTTCATTGGTAATGAAATGTGACTTTATCATTTGTTATCAATTGATCCTTTTCAGAGTTAGACTTAATATTGATGAACTTTATCATTTCCCAATTCATATCACAAAGTCAGATATAGAACTTATAAAGGAAATCAAATTGAAAACAGAGATTCAACTATTTAATTCATTTTATCTTACTTTTGAAATACTTCAAAAGATAGCTATTGGAGATCTATCATTTAAACAACAATCACAGAAAATGATGGTACTGATGAGATTAATTTTCTCAAGTTTTATCAATGCTGGTAATAAAATCATTTTCTGTCAATTGAGTGTATTTGCCAAAGATCAAGATGTACATATCCAAAATCAACAGCAACAAAGTTATGAGAATATTTTGGAAAAATACAAATCAATGGGTATAATCGAATCTGAGGCGTTTATGGCTAAAGAAATTGATAGTATAACACCAAATGATAAAGTCTTTCAGTTAATGGCAGCATACAGGAATTCTATTGGTACCATATCAGCGTATTTGATGAATTTTTACAGGAATGTATCAAGTAAAAGTATTCTTTTGCAAGGTGGTACTCTTGCACTTGATTTCAAAATGATGCTTTTCATTTGTTCATTGATCAAAAATTTGTTAGAACATAAACATGAAATGCAAGCAAAGAACCCATCCTTTGATTTCAAATTAAGTGATTGGAATTATGTGGTGCAAAAGACAACATCTCTTATGAGCTCTCAGATATGCGATACAGATCATACCAACGAAAACCTCAAAAATAACAGTATTAATAAAAATCCTCATGGCGATATCAATGATAATAATAAAAACAATAATAAAAATAATACTAATACTAATAATAACAATAATAATAATAGTAATAATACCCATGACATTGGCAAAAATGTCTCTCTATCTCAGGAACAAAACCCATGGGCTTTCTTGCAGGATGAACAATTCAAGGGAACATTAGATGGTATGGTTCCCACATTGATTCCGGATATGAAAAAGATTGGAGAAATGACTCCAGAAGAAGCAGAGTTTTACAGTATTTTTTTTCAATAAGTAAAATGGTTTTTTTTATATTGTTTCTGTCATATGCAATGACGTCAGTGTATACTATTTGTACAATAATGTTTTTTTTTAATTACTTAGAAAGAGATTTATGGTCGCCTAACCGAAACAAGTCCCCATTCACAATATAAGCAGATTCAGCTATTGTTAACTCAAAAAGTAGCTGATAGTGTGCACTCGGATAGATTCGGGTTGGGTTAGAATTATTGTGATAGAATAAGCAAATTGAAGGCGATTCGATGGAAAATCACGAAACTTGCGAATTCTTCAAATTATTTGTGTGGCTCAAAGTTTTTTAAAATCTTGGCTCCGAATTTGTTTGGTTGCAACAGAACTAAATCTCTTATTTGAATTTAACTAATCAATGGTTAATATGAGTAAAGATTTGGAAAGTGGTGATAAAGAGGTTAAAGGAGAACAGCAAAAATCTGTATCGCCATTACAAAAGAGTGAGCCAGTTGAATCTCCCAGTGTACTCGCAATTTCAAACTTACGTTGTCCTTCGCCGCCGCCAATTTTACAACATAAAAAGGCAGATCAAATGTTAGATGATACAAACATTATCAACGGTGAAATCGATGATATATCTAGCCTTGATACCTCAAAAAGTGTAAACCATGCAGTTAACGCTGCTATGGCGGTTCAAATGACTAGAAATAAGGCTAAAGATGCATCAGATAATGTTTCTTCTCTTGATGCTCAACTACAATCATTGGAGCTCCAACCTCCTGTTCAACCTACTCATCAACGAACAACATCTGTGCATGCACATTTTTATATAGAGGATCCAGCAAAGCATGGTAGTACAAAATCGAGGAGTGGATCGACATCCATTCACACTAATGATTTTCCTTTTCGAAATCCTTCAGAATCCAAACATACTGTTGAGCAGCGCTCGAACTCTATTAACAGTCCTATCCCAAATCATACAAGTGGATCCTTATCTCCTAATACAGGAAGTTCAAATGGTGTTTCTTCTATACCATTGGCTACAGGTGCAACTCCATCATATGTTCTTTCTAAACTTCAACATGATGATGGTAAATTGCATGTCCTTTTCGGAGCTTGCGGATCTGTTTCTATAAAAAAAACAAAGATGATAATTAATAAACTAGAAGAAATTTACAAAGATAAAATTTCTATTCAAGTGATACTAACAAATGCTGCAGAAAAATTCATATCAAAGTGTGAATTTTCCCCAAATATTCAAATTTGGAGAGATATAGATGAATGGTCTTCATGGAAAGTTAGAAGTGATCCTGTGTTACATATTGAACTACGAAAATGGGCAGATATTTTAATTATTTCACCGTTAACTGCAAATACATTGAGTAAAATTGCTTTAGGTTTATGTGATAATTTACTTACAAATGTTGTCAGAGCATGGAACAGTCAGTATCCTATACTTTTAGCTCCTGCAATGGTTTCTTTTGCATATATGTCACCTGTCACGAAAAGGCATGCTAAGTTTATAAAAGAAAACATGAAATGGATTGAGATATTAAAACCGACGGAAAAAGTTATGAGCAGTTATGGAGAGATTGGAATGGGCGGTATGATGGATTGGAATGAAATTGTTGTAAGTATTGTTCAAAAATTGGGTGGATATCTTGAAGAAGATGAGGAGGAGGATGGAGATGAGAACGATGGAGATAATGATGACAATAACGATGATGATGATGATGATGACGACGACGACGACGACGACGACGATGACGACGACGACGACGACGACGATGATGATGATGATGATGATGATGATGACGATGAAGATGAAGATGGCGGCGACGACGACGGAAACAACGAGGAAAGAAGTGATAACAATAACGATGGCAGAAGTGTTGATAACCATCCTAGCAATACTGAAAGTCATGACAATGCTGTGGAGAATAATAATAACTTTTCCATTGCGTCCCCAAAATGCGAAGATTTGAGGCATTTTGATAATAATCATAATGATAACTTTGAAAAAAGGAAAGTAAATGGGCTAAATAACACTGTTACCCCTGATCTTAGCTGACATCAGAATGACTCCGAAGTGCAGGATACAAAAGTAAATCTATAAGACTTATTTGTTTTTCTCAGATCTGTATCATTTGTTTGATATATAAAAAGGGTTTAGTATATTGCATGGTACATAATCAAGGAAATCGTTAAAAATAGTGCCATTTTTTAGGACATATGTAGCAAACAGTTTTATGGGAAGCAAAAATGTATTGTCGACCTTCCACAATTAAAGTGGCATAAACAAAGCCTATGCTTGCCGAATGTACAAAAGTTGCAATTATACTTATCTATATCCTTATTAATAAAAATACCCAGTCAAAACTAACATCATTTTGCCAAGTAGCTATACACAAACACATTGTCACGTTGCTCATCGCAAAAAAGTGATTGTGACATTCAGTTGAGACTACTGAGTGGAAAAGTTCCCGCGTCTGCATTGAAATCATTCATCCCATCCGATCTCAAAGTTATTGTTTTTCGCATGTAGCTTTTCTTATTGCTGTGCTGACAATTGTCCTCTTGACGACAAACTTACAACAGGTCAAAACATGCTGCTTAGGCCATACTACCCGTTGGTTTCTTCTAATGGTCTATGTATGGATGAAATACCCACAAAAGATCTAGTGAGATTGCTGCTGGATTTGCCCAAGAATGCTAGACAATCACTACTAAAATATTTTGACATCCGAAAACTGATTGTATTTCTAAGAGCAGTATCCAAAAATGAACTGAATGACGAATTATATGAGTACTGTGAGGTTTGTCCCAGCTTTCAGAGATTTTGGATGGATTTAATTGATGTGATAAACGGGTTTGAATGCCTAAAACTGGTAAATAACTACTCAACTCCGTACAATATGTCTGAGTTGGCAATTGATTCCGAAGAGTACGAATTTTTGCTTGAATATGTTTTTGATATAAAGAGTGATGAGGTTAAAATATGTTTTAAGCTCATTGATATTCAAACAACAAAATTCAACAAAATTTTTAAGATGCTTGAAAAACATGCGTATGGAGTACAATTATCTAATGATCGACTGTCGGTTATCAAGGATTCGGATTCTCTCAAATCAAAAGTAGTAGTTTTGGATCTATTCACCTATGAAAATTTTGAGATAGCAAAAAAATTGAAATTTGAAACTTTAAATGTGATAGGTAATGAGATCGATAACTTTACAATCACAAAATTGATCTCAAACAACCCAAATTTAAGGTATATAGAGTTCAGAAACAGAAGCAAAGATCTTTTTCCACTGCAAAATTCAGATAAGATCACTAAACGCTATGACATCGCAATATCTGGTACATTTGGTACTTCAACTTTGAATAATTTAGGGAGTCTGAATCAACTTAACGAGCTCTTCCTAGATTTCACGCAAAATACTGATATCACGTTAGAATGGCTCAAAAATTGTAAGCACCTAAAAAAATTGTTTTTTTCATTAAGCTATGAAACTTCACGGATAGAAGACATAAGTGCATTAGGAAAATTTAACTTTCTCGAACATCTGATATTGAAGCGTTGTGAGTTATCTTCAACAAGCAGTTTGTCTGAGTATATCATGCCTGAGCTCAAAACTATTTCACTGATTGACTGTGCATTTGACATATCTTTTCTAGGTATCCTGAACTATAATAACCTGGTAGACATAAAGCTTATTAACTGTGATATTGAATATGACAAGCTCGTTAAATTGCCCCGGAATTTACAAAACCTTACAATCATAAATGAGAATATTGAGGAGGTCAAGGATATGGTTTTTCTCACAGTTCAATCTAGAACAGAACCACATATAAATCCTTACCGTCGTATAAATCTGAATATCAACGATTTTGTGGTCACCTTAAATCCTCTTGACTTTCATGACTTGTTTCTTTGCAGAAAAGGGTTTGGAAATGGCGACTTTGATATCTTTAATCCGATTGAAAACTCTAAAATGTTTATCTCGATCTTCCCACATTTTAACTGGTTTAATCTTTCGATATTAAATGATTACTTGGGACTTTATAAACTTTCAAAAATTGTGGTCGAACTATACTCCTTAAATAACCAATATCAAAAATTTAACGAAATTGATTTTGCTACTCATATTGAAAAGCAAAAATATGACGTGTATGAACTATTTGAGTATCTCCAGCAAGTTTTGAGTAAGAGCGATCTTGATGAACGAGATACGAAGTTTCTGCTGAACTGGAAGTATGTGCCAAGGCAGCCTCGTGATGTGAATACTTTAAAGCCAATTATCAAAAGACATCGTAAAACCACAAAAAATGAAAATGAAAATACTGAGAAATTTAAGAAGAAAAAAGGGAGGAGAGTTATTAGAGAAAAGATGGAACAAAGCATATCTAACAATAAAAAGGGGGGGTTGCCGTATGCTTGTAACGTGTGTGATAAATCGTTTTCCCGAAGCACTGCCCTCAATAGACATTCCTTGATTCACAGAAATACAAGGCCTTTTGCATGTGATGACTGTGGATATTCTTTCAAACGAGCAGATCATCTACGGGTTCACAAAAAAGTCTGCATGAAACCTATGTAAACTTGTAAAATATAGCATTTATAAACAAAGCATCAAAGCATGGAGATAGCCCGGGGCGGGCCATCCGGAAAATTATTACCATTTGCTCCGCGTTCACTGGCGGCTGCGGTAAGTAAGAAATATGATCTGATGATAACAGAGTTTCCTGTTACCTTGTCCTTTCTTTCCTGTTCATGTTCAGACAACTGATTTCAAGAAAAATGCATGTTAAAGCATTGCCTATGAGATGGAAATGTGGCGATAATTATGCTTACATACTGTCAGACGACTCTACAAATAAGTCATGGATAATCGATCCGGCCTATCCTTCAGATTTAAAGGATTACCTATCTAAAGATACAAAAACAGATATGACAGCAATTGTAAATACCCATCATCACTATGACCATGCTGGTGGGAATGCATACTTCCTATCCCATCAATATAAAAACTTGCCCGTTATAGCGGGAAAAGACTCTGAGCATGTCTCTTACACTCCTTCCGATGGCGAAGTTATTCAGTTAGGGGAAAATATTGAAATAACTGCAATACACACGCCTTGTCATACACAGGATTCTATTTGTTATTATGCAGTTGACAAAAAAACGAATCAAAAATGTGTGTTCACAGGCGATACATTATTTACTTCAGGATGTGGTAGATTCTTTGAAGGTACAGGAGCTGAGATGAGAGAAAGCTTGGGGAAGTTAATGGAATTGCCAGATGATACAATAGTTTACCCAGGACATGAATACACAGCTAGCAATGTAAAATTCTCAAAATCAGTTCTGGGAGACAATAATACTGCTCTTAACAATCTTGAAAAATTTTGTGAAACGAATGAGTTTACAACTGGGCACTTCACTATTAAAGATGAGAAGAACTTCAATCCTTTCGTTAGACTCAGTGATCCCGAGGTTGTAAAGGCTACAGGAACTGATGATCCTGTTGAAGTTATCAACAAATTGAGAGAAATGAAAAATAGCTTCTGAGTCTATTTATATAGTTTCTATAATTTGAATAAGATTTTCAATTCCTGATACGATTTCTTCATCGTAACCTTCTCCCGGGACATACTTTGCATGAGCAAAATCGATGAATTTTAGACAACTCAAATAACCTTCGTTTTCATTGCTCGGAGAGAAATTAGCATCTTCATCGTCCTCATAATCTTCATCATCTTCCAGTACTGTAGGTGCTTTTATTATGGGATCATCATAGTTCATTTTTTCCCATTTTTCAATGTCACTCTCAAAAACAAAAAGAAGAGATCCAGAAACAACTCTGATTTCCTCATCAAGTAAACAGTTGTAAAGCATTTGTAACCGTGTATGAAAGTTCAGCAGTAGTCTTCGCTGAACGTGATGTGGGAGTTTGTTATATGTGAAAAATATGTTTAAACCCTCTTTAACTGTGTCTTTCGTCAGCTTCCTCCCAAAATACTTGTTGAATGTAATATAACCAGGGTTAGACGAACAATCACAAACATCCTTCATCTCGACCCCTTCTAAGTCGGATGGTAACTTTCCATCAAAATCATCTGCTATCATCATTCCAGCAATTCTAAATTTCAATGACCCACTAGTGGTGGATCTAGACACTTTTTGCATTCTTTTTACCTTCTCACTATTTGCAGATTCGTCATATAAAATTGAGCCTAATTTTATATCCATAATGCTAGGTTTAGAGAATCCATTCAAAACATTATTCAAAATAAGATACTGCTTGTTCGATCCTTCAATCTCCAATGTATCCTCAACCTTCATCAATAGTTTCTCATCTATACTTTCCCCTCCTTGTCGTAAAAGATCATCTGTAGCTCCAGGGTATAAAGCACCTACATATTCTGGCATCCAATCCGCCAGAAATTCTCCATATGGTGTTTCATGATTTAGTTGTGATTTTTTATATTGTGTTTGATTGTAAAAGTCAACCTCCTGTTGAGTCGTTGGTTTAATAAAAAGAGAACCATCCAAAGATTGTAAGCTACCATTATGACCAGCAGCTTGATGTTTCAGGGGTATGAATGACATTGTGGAGAATGATAGGAAGTTTATTTTTAGATTAATCGTCAACCCATTGATGTAATAAAAAGTGTACTCATGTTCATAACAAGAAACTTGTCGCGGAACCAACAATTCATGTGACTTAGCGGATTTAGTAAGATAGTAGATACATGAGCAATAAAAGCAGAGACTTTCATAATGACAAGATCAGTTGACTATTGTTATAAAGTTGTCTATTAAATGTGCAAACCAATGAGAACAAAAACATCGATACTTTATACCCCTAACTATACTTGTAACCATTACACATAAATAGTCTGACATTACGAGTTACTTTATGTAGAAAACATAGATTGTGAGTGCTCTCTAATGTTTCTTTCTAGATTGATTAGCAAATTTACCTCTTCCAACTTTAACATGAATGGTTTTCACGTCACCGCCTGTAAAGAATGGAGAAATGTAGTTATCAGCTGAGCCACCTCCAATAAAATCTTCCATTGCTTTCTCATTTTGACGTTGTTGCCATTTAGCAGTTTTAATCGCTTGTTGATATTCTTTTTGGTCTTCAGCATAGAAGTCTGTGTCAAGCTTGGAATTACCACGATGTTGGTATCCCTTATTTCCTAACTTCTTTGTGGTTTTTTTACTTAATGGAGATGGAACAGAGTACACATTACCTCTTGTACGCCATACAAAGTTCTTTTTCAAATGTGGTGTAATCTTACCAGTTTCAGCATTGACAGAAACTGCAATACGACGCAAAGTTGGACCTCCACAGCTTGGGCAAAAATGTTTTGGAGTATTGTCCTTCGGGATTGGAATTAAAGTGAAGCAAGCATGACATCTTAGCATGTAGTTTCTCACACGCTTAATTTGAAGCCCAGACATGGTATTCATCAAATTTATTCCCATTTGCAAAGCAACGTTCTGAGCTGCAAAATCACCACTGGCCAAGGCACATTTGATTTGCTCAGCACCGACTTCCTGCTCTACCTCTTCAGCATCATCTTCTTTTGCAATCACGGTCTGTAGATTATCTGGGGTTATCCATTCCCCATCATCATCGTCATCGTCATAATCAGCTTCTAAATTCTCTTCATTTGACTGTTCCAACGGAGAACTTTCATTCTCTACTTTTTGATCATGTACTGTTGGACCAGGTACTATTTCTGAAGCTTTTTGCGGATTTTTCCCCTTTCTTTTGTTAACTACTATTTCAAAACCATCATCATCAAATTTAGGAGCATTGTCCTCGATTTCTTTTGTAGGCGATGAGTTCTTTTCAGCCTCTGATTTCTTCTTTTCTGCCAATCTCTTTTTCTTCTCCTCTTCAATTCTAATCCTATCTTCCTCTCTAACTTCACCTGGAAAACTTCTGAATCTATTAATTCCATTGTTTAATTCAATATCAATTTCATAAGCCAATGCAATGATATGCAAATCGTTCTGTGACAAAACTGTAGAATCACCAGTCAGTCTTGCAAAATCAATTACAGCTTCAATAGCAGCTTTTTTAGGGTGTCTTACTACCAATTTATCACCCCATACTATCAGTTGCGATCTAACAGATTCATCCTTCAATTCTTTGTAAACTCCAGGTGTTGTGTAAAACTTATCAGCAAATTGCTGAAGTTGTGATGCAGGTTGGGTAATTAATGGGCCTGCATCCAATACCAAACTTTCGACATAATGTTTACCCTGTTCACTCGACATTTCTTGATGACTATGTGGTTTTAACAATTCAATAGTTAAAAGATAGTCTCAAAATATTTTTTTCATTCCCTAAAAATTTAATTTCAATGTAATCATTTGCACAGCCTGAACGTTTATTGTTAGATCGCCGCAACCGGTTAGTGTGTGTCTATGGTGTTGCCACCCTACAGACATTAGCTTGTTCGAATTCACTGGAAATATGCCTATTGCGAACACTTTAAAGGAAATTGAGGACTGTTTAGATGAAAATGATTTAGATAAGGCTAAACTTCTACTTTCAAAAATTCTAATTGATCCAGAATCACAAAAATCTTTCAAAACTTTGATCTTAAATGGTCAATATCTATTACGATCAAAAAAGTACACTGAATCACTTGAGGAGTTTCAAAAGGCCTTAGACCTTGCAATAAAAAATGGAAAGAGATCACAAATTGCAGAAGCATATCATATGCAAGCAGTTTGTTATTTTAAAATGAAAGAATTACCTGAAGCGTTTATGTTTGCCGTACGTGCATGTTCTTTTGACGATGTTCCTAACTCTGAAATAAAAATGTTTAAAAATGTCATTGCTGCTAAGTATCAGAAGAAAGAATCGATTGCTGATGATGAGATCAAAGCGAAAGAAGAAGAAATATTATCAAACCCTGTGGACAGTGGAAAGGGAGAAGGTGAAAAAATCTCAGAAACTGAGGTCGTTGGAAAGAATGATGTTGAAGCCAATCATCCAGCGAGTAGTTTACCTGTTCCAGAAAAATCCATTAAGAGGCAATTGATTAGGACAGATTGGTTTGATTCTGGTGACTATATAGAAGTTTCAATTTACATAAAGAAAATAAAGCCGGAATCAGTTGTTGCTGAAATAAAAGAAGATTATTTGAAAATAAAATTTCTTGACTATAATGACTTGGAATATAAATATCAAGTGGACAAATTGTTCAATAATATAGACGCTGATAGGTCCACTTATAAAGTTTTTGGGACCAAACTAACCATTACACTATGGAAGAAAAACAAAGAAACGTGGAAGTCTCTTGAAGCTCCAAGTAAAGATGCAGATTCAGTCTCTCACTCTAGTCCAGAAACAATTAAGGCATATCCATCGTCTTCTCAAAAACATATTGACTGGTCAAAACTTGATCTTCAACTTAATGATGATGATAATGATGATCCTGATAATCCAGAAGGATTTTTCAGAAAACTCTACGAAAGTGCAGATCCTGATGCTCAAAGAGCAATGATGAAAAGTTTTATGGAGAGTAATGGAACTAGTTTGAGTACAGACTGGAATGATGTCGGCTCCCGTTATGTAAGTCCGTATGATGAAAACAAGGAATAGACGCTAGTGGACGAATAATAGTATACAGATCTCATTTTACAAACTTCACTAGATTATATATTGAACTGAAATTAAAATGTTTCTGAATCCAGACTTAGATTGAATTGTTGGGTATTATGAACTTTTCGATTCGAACTAGTGTTTGCCGGCAGAGAGGAAATATTCACTTTTTCATGCAGTTCACTGTTCAGCACATTCACATTTTCCTTATTATTGGAAGTTTCATTATCGGAATAATCTAATATTGAGTCACTAAGCTCTTCTACAGTAGTTGAGTTGAAATTCTTGCTTCTATTAAATTGCATTTTGAAAGGTGATGTCTTTGTTAGAATATTGTCCTTATTGTTGTATGTACTCGAAATTAGCCCCATTGGCTTTCTCTTTGAATTGGAGGTAGGTTGTAATGCTGTAATTTTTGTAGAAGCGTTTAAGTTCAACACAAAAGGAGATTTAGTATCTGGCAAATGAGTATTAGGAGATGGGCTTTTAAATTTGGAACTAAGTATAGAATTAGGAGTTCTATTATTATGCTTCAGTGGTGTTGGTTCTCTTGATAAAAACGGATTAGTCATCTGATCTGGATCTAACTTTCTTATGATAGATCGAGATGGCGTTACAAAGTTTCTTTTTGGCGTTATTCTAGGTTTCGAAACTTTTGATAATTGCCTTTTCTTTTGTAATGAACTTGGTGTCGATCTAAAGTTTTTACGCTTACCAAACATGAAATTCTCTTCAATTTCTTCTAATTTTTTTAGGTAAGGTTCACCATTCATTTTAAAGTCACGATTATTTAAATTCTGAAACGTTTCGATTTTCTCTTTGATTTGCTCAATTACATCAGGTACCTTCTTTTGAAGTTTTCTTTGAGTTCTTTCCTCTTGTTTCAAAATTTGGAAAGAATTTCGTTTCAATAAACGAGAAGGATCTTTCAAAGACTTATCAAGCTCAATCTTTTCATTTAAAAGATCTTCCAGTTCAGATATTAGAAGCAACAGTGGTTTTATTGAATCACTTTCTCTTCTTAATCTTTCCAATTCTTTAGAATGGGAAGTCAGTAGATTTTCATCAAATTTATTGGGATCATCGACAAAAAAATCTTGAAATTTTTGCTTTGATTCATCATCATACATTAGTACATTCCAAAAACCTTCGATTTGTTCTCTAGTTGAAAGAATGAATTTTTTAATATTTTTGAGTTTCTCTTCCTCCAATTGATTTAACAACGATTCGAAGTTCTTCAAAGATTGAAGATAGAGATTATTGTTAGTTTTTAAGAAATTCTGAATTTCAGTAGAGTTAGGCCTTAAAATAGACCATAAATGTTCTGTTTTAGACATATAATCGTCAAATAATGTCTGCCTTTGAGATTTTATCTCTGCGAGCTCCTGAAACTTATCTTCATAATCATTGAAAACTTTTGATTTTATACCCAATTTTGATAAAATCATGTCATTACTATTAAGATAGTTTGGTAAAGGTATATAACCTTCTTCATTTTGTTTGAATAGCTCATGATTTAAATTGATAACATTTTGTATTAATTCTTTCAAACTCCTTATTTTCAAAGTTATATAGTCTTCAAGGTTACGTATTTCATTTTCAAGTTGATCGATTAATAATGGGTTAATTTTATTAAAATTGGTCTGTAATATCACTTTGATATCTGTTGCTTTATTAATTTCATTGAAAAGATTGATATCATTCTTGGTCGGTAATGTATCTAAAAATGATTGATCAATCAAAGTATAATCATCAACAAGTTCAAATAAACTATAAAATTTTTTTAGTTGTTTATTGAATGTAAGTAGTTGATTCGATAAAACAGGTATCAATCGTATTAAATTTTCTTCAATATCATTATTCATTTCAAACATTGAAGTACCACTACTTTCACAATAAGATTCCAAACTTTTAAAGAAACTGGAGTTATAATCCATGATCATTCTCCGTATCGTTGGAGTTAAAACAGATTCATTGATGTTCTCTATTGGAGCAAATTTGGAAGTTATTTGAAAGATTTTTGTTATAGTTTCCAGAGATTTGATAAAATCATTATTTAATTGATCTTTCCGTTTGAGTAATTCAAGATTGTAATCTTCCATCATTTTATAGATTGAATTATAGAATCCTAAAACTGATTGATTTTTATCATTGTTCCCTATTAAATTAGCCATACTTTGTATTTCTTCTAATTTTTCTACAATTTTGTTAGTTGGTATAGTGAAAGATTGTGATACTTTAACAGGTGATGAATTTGAAATGCAAGTATGTACTATAGGGGATCGTACAGATTTAATACAGATTGTTTCAAGAGAGTCCTCAGGTTCCATTTTAATTTGGGATTCAGTGTAAGAGACATTTTCACAAGACTTATTACATCGATCTCTTTGGTTTGTCAAATTTTGTATACTCGGCTGTTCACAATTGCTGATGCTGTTGTTATTGTGATTGATGTTATCATTTGATGGATCTTGTTGGACATCTATTTTATTGCTAGAAGTTTCATGACTATCCTTGCTATTAGATGTTGTAGATTTATCGGAAATTGCCTGTGATATCAACTGCAATAGCTCTTCTTTGGACAAACTAGCTATTTTGTCCATGGTAGGATACCGTCTCTTCTTTATCGGTGAAGCAAGGAATAGAGTAAGTTACTTCCTGTACAAAACGAATCTACTTTTCTGAAAAGTAAACAAACCCAAAAGAGTAAGAGAGACGCTCGTTCGCTCTACGAGAATCGCGGCCGGGTGCTGGACTCGAACTTGGGACGAGTCACATTTGCGAGCGGTGATAGCACAGTGGTCAGCTCATATTCAAAGGATAGGCTGGCGAAGGAAGGAGAGGAAAGGAAGGGAAGAACGTCTAAGGTAGTAACCACTAATGTATGCAAAGACCACTGTCTAATCTGGGCAAACCCCTTGGGTTTTTTGGTTTACTCGTCCCTTTGGGAGCCCGATGTGCGCTAGTGAGGCTTGAGAACCCCGAAACACCAATTCTCGGTCTCTGGTTTTCCTCCTTGCCTTTATCTGGTATCCCGAAACGAGAATTTTTTTTTTCATTCATGATCACGCGGGCCTGAATCGGAATTCTGTGACTAAGATTATATTACAAATCCAATCTTCTTCCTTGTTTCTCCTCTACTATCTTTTATCAACAAAACGTATACCCTTCTTTTAAAAGCAACAAGTTATTGATATGACGGTGCGTATATTACTTTTGATTCATCCAACTGTTGTAACAACACCACAATTACTTGATGATACGAAAAGACAAATAAATGAACAATATGATTCACCTATTATTACGCAATATGTTATAGATAGAGTTGCTAATGGACAACAAGAATTAACTAAAGATTCAAATGACATTATATATTATTTAGCGCCACCTGAAGCTATTCAAAATGAATTTAATAAAAATTTAATGATTAAAATATTTGATTCATTAAGGCAAAATGGTAAATTTACTGGTTTAATACCGAATAATTCTGAACTTTTAGCAATTAGTGTTGGTTTCCTTATATCTGAAGATAATAAATCATGGATTAAACCATCATTAGAAGGTGCAATAACTAGGATATCTTTGAATAGGGGGAAAGGAAAGAAAGAAATGGATTTAAATAGTGGCAATTCATCGTTACCTATTTTCAAAAAGTTAAATTCTGAATCTACCAAACCGTTACCAACATTCAAGAAACTCAGTGATGATGTAAGAGATGTAACGTTATCTTCATCTTCATCACCATCACCACCTGTTCTCACTGATTCATCGATAACGTCAGATGATGAGAAAGTTTTGAGTGAAGAGGAAAAGAAACGTAAGCTCGAGCTATTGAAGATGAATTTCTCATCTATCGATGGCGATGGTGATGGCGATGATAGTGAGATTGATGAAGAAGAGTTGCAAATCGATGAATTGCAAGTACCAATTGTTGAGCCAGTCAATTGTAATATATCAGGTAAAAAGAGGAGGAAAGCATGTAAAGATTGTACATGTGGGTTGAAAGAGATTGAAGAAGCTGAAGATGAGAGACAAAGGACATTACAAGATTCTATGTTAGCTAAGTTAGCTAAATCTGCATCAAAGGAAGCTGAAGAGATTGAGAAAAGGATTAAAGATCGTGAAATTAAAGAATTAAAGCAAAGGAAAGATATTAAAAAGACAATTATTAGATTTACCGCAGATGATATGACAGAAATTGATTTCACAATTGAAGGTAAAACTGGTGGTTGTAATTCATGTTCGTTAGGTGATGCATTTAGATGTGATGGATGTCCATTCCTTGGATTACCAGCTTTCAAACCAGGTCAAGTTGTGACATTAGACTCGTTCGGTGAGGATATTTAATAGTTCAATTTAAGTATGCCTATTCTTTTATAAGATTTTATATAAATATATACATATCATTATTATTCTTTTACATTTTAAATATTTGAATCTATTGATTCGATTAATTTTAAAGGTGATAAATTATCTTTTAAACAATTTTCATTGAACTTTAGATCATCAGGTTTGGATTTCATTTTAAATTTAGGTAATGGCCATTTAAACCTTTCATGGAATGGTAAGATATCATTAATTTCTAATGATGAAGAAATCATTGGATCATTGATGAAGTAGAGATAATATTTTTTAGCAAATTCAATTAAATTTAATTTAATCAAAGAATCAATTAAATTGATATAGACTGAATTATTTAAATAAATGTTGTTAAATGATAAAATTTCAATTAATTGAATTGCCTTAGAGAAATTAAAATCAAAATTATTAGGATTCAACAAATGTAATAGGATTTTCTCGATTTGGTATTTATGAGAATTGTTTAAATCTATGTAAGAAATTTTCAAAGATTGATAAAATTTGATCGTTAGATTGATTGATAAAATTGGTTTGAAAATTTCCAAATGATTATTTGAGAAAGTATAATTGATGAAAGTTGAAAGTATTGAAGTATCATGATTGAATTTACTGAAAGGGTGATGAGATGATTCAATTGTTTGAACTTCATTGAATTGATAATTTAAAACATTTGAATGATATTTTTGGAAAAGTTTCTTTAAATGAGGTTTATTTGGATGGAACTCTTTCAAAAATTTGGAGTAAAGTAATGAAAGATTTTCAATTAAAGGTAATGAATTTGATTGGATTAATTCATTACAAATGTTTATTTTAGGTAGGGCATCGTTATTATCGGTAATTGATAAACCTAATTGATTTAATAATTCTTTAGAATTCGGGTAAAGTGTTATGAAATATGAATAGAAAATTTTATAATTGATTCCAGGTTGATGATATAAGAGGGATAAGAAAGTTGAATTTAATGAATGAATTTGATTATCTTGATTGAAATATGAAGGATTTACAGATAAAATTTTGAAAATAATCAATAGATAATATTCGAATTTCTGATTTAATGAGTAATTATTTGATTTTAAAAGTTCTTTCAAATAAATGTGGACTAAATTATTTTGTAAGATATCAGTTGTAGTTAAGTTGAAGAGATTGTTGAATTTCTCGAATTTGGAAAGTTTGAATTTACACTTTGTTATTTGAGCAGTATTTTGAGGTTCAATTTGTTGAAATATTGTTAGGAAATCATTGGCATCATTATAGAGTTTATGTTGGATCAATAAAGATATAGTTAAAGATCTCAATTTTGAATTATATAGCTTAGTGTAAACCTTTATTGGATCACTATTTGAAGTCGAAGATGGTTTAAGAATTCCACAATTCTTAATTAGATTGATACCGTTTGGGGTATACAAAGGGATCAATTTGAACAATTTACCTATCCCTCGTAGATGAACATGATTAAAATTAACATTGTATTTGATTAGCAAAATAAAGAAACTAGCGTACTGATTTGTCGGTATATCTATATCGAAAATGTCCAAATGATCAGGATGAGAGAGTAGTAGTTGTGCCTTCCTTTCAATTGAAAGGTTAGGTTTGGAGAGTTCTTGTTCCAATTGAAGGAAATTGGATACAATGGAAGGATCTATTGCTGGTTGTGAGTGGGAAAGTGTCGAGGAGGAGAAGTGTCTGCGATTGAAAGCGCTTGACTGGTATATGATGGAGATCGAGGTGATGGTATGACGGACGGATCTGTCAGATGAAATGCGCCGCAGCGAGCAGCGGCTGCACCACGGGAACATGCAGTGGGGGAGAAAAAAGGGGGGTGGTAGCAGTGGTGGTAGCAGTGGTGGCAGCAGTGACTGTGCTGTGGGGTGAGCTGGGTGCTGGAAACGTGTGCAACGGGGTCCATCTGTGGAGATAGTCTGGAAAATGTGGAAAATCTGGAAAATGTGGAAAATGTGGAACATGTAAAACCGTTGTGCAGTGGAAAGAAGACACCGTCCACGAGTCACGTGAAAGCTCTAATCATTCTGCGCACGTGACACACAACAACAAACTCTCTGTCGCGCGGTGCCCTCCTTTCCTTTCCTTTTCTTTTTTTCCTTTTCCCTTTTTCTTTTCCCTTTCCCTTCCTTTTCTTTTTCTTTGTCCGCGCCCGGGCTGTGCAGGACGCGTGTGTCCCGGAGACGCGGTGGACCAACGGAGGAGGCTCGGCGCCGCGGCGTCCGCCAATGAGAGCCGCGCCAGCGGCACCGCACCAGCCCCCGCCCC